>JAPMNP010710331.1:0-11152 GCA_029874935.1 Atherina boyeri
TTGTAACATATCAGCACCATTTAATAATAACTTAAAATAAAGATGATACATAATTCTTACATATGGCACCTTTAATTGAATAATTGTCACTATAAGATGTTACTTAAACAATTAAACAGAAAACTTGCACTGTGAACAGCTGTTTTCATCCTTAACTCATATTTTGTCAAAGAACTTCTGGCAACAATTAGAGCCTCCAAAAGTTTCTTTTATCTGCTGGTAGTTTCAGCTACTTCAATATTATATCCACTTGATTCTTTCAGAATCCTTTTATACAATAGGAGATTTATACTTTCTTCATTTTCTTCAATGGGATTAAGTTTGGGACCTGTTGCTACCCAGATTAAAACATTCCATCATTTCATTTTCAAACATTCGTCTGCTGATCTGTGCATTTGCTCATTGATGGAGAAGAACTTTTGTGTCAAACTTGAAAAACAACAAAATATGTTATCCATTGTTTTCAAACACTGGATTATACATTTTGCAATAAATCCTTGGTAATCTGATTTAATGAATTTTGTGACACATTTAACAAATTTAGCACCTAAAATAGGCCCACTGCTAGACAGAACCTTCATTATGTTTTATTATAGGTTGGCTGTTGTTCTCCATATGGGTTTCATTTCACTATAAACACACAGAATGATGCACTCAACTCCTCAAGGGCACCACATCTGGTGTATCAGTACATATAGAACATTATCATAGAAACATCATATCTGTGGAAGTCTTTGCAAACTTCTATTCCACTACATTTACCTGAAGGACATACTTATACTTGTTATCTTCTTCAAACTTATAAGTCTACATATGATGTTCAGTTAGTAGACATTTTATCTTTAGCTGCTTACAAGTGGAGAACACATTAGATGGCAACTCATAGCTCAGTATATTGCTCAGGAAAATTTCCCCATGTAGATTGGAAAAAGTGCAAATACAACGAGCAATCCTCTGATAGAACAACAACTGTTGTGCTTTCATTCTTAAACACTTGTTGCCACTTTTTTTTGCAGAAAAAGAAGGTACTGCTAAAATTAGTAAAAATAGTCATGAACACACCTCTACACCTCTACAACTAAAACAACCAGCTGTTGTCACCATGAATTAGAATTTTTCCCACGGTTTTCACACCAAGAGATAAAGGCACAGACCATTACTTTCCCCATCATCGTCTGGCAACCTGAATGAAAGCAAGAGGACTGTTCACATACAGACGGATCAGTTCTTGTTTTCATTTATGTTAAAAGCCATAAAACTGAAAACCAGATACAGTCCTAATTTCTTAATATTAGTTTACATTAACCCAATGTTGAGCTACTAATACTGGGCTAGTTTAGAGTGAAGCAGAGCATTAGGTTTTGACAGAATTAATATTGAATTTCTAATCTAAAAAAAAATAAATGTTTGAAGTAATATAACAAAAGCTGAAATATCTTTTTTTTCCACCAAGTATTTTTTGATTCTTATGAATCGGAAAGAAAAGCAACAACTCTCACCACTGTCAGAAATGACATAAATCACTGCCTAGAAAGCAATAGGTTGTTAATCCATGACATTCAATTATTGAAAAGCTACAGCAGTGTATATTATGGAGAGCCTGTGTTTAAAGGTGTGTCTCTTGGCACCTAAATGATTGATCTATTGCATTCCTGTAACTGATCAAGCCTCTCTGACCCTCATTCTTCAAAAACGTGAAGCTTCAGGGACTGTTTTTGCCCTACGAAGAGTTCTGTGACCTTGTTAGAGTCTTCCCCAATACATCACTGTTGATTAAATACAGGGCACACTTTTACTCAGTAAGATACTATTTAGGTCCCAATTAAATTCATAGCAAGGAAATTGGATCATAAACTCCTCAAAGGATCGTTAACAATCATTAGACAGGATAATGGCATGGCAATCAAAATATGTAAAAAGAAAAAGAAACTTTCAAAGTCTTTTGGTGACTTTGTTGTTTTTGGACATTTTCCAACCTGATTAATGTGGAATTGATTGATTTACAGTTGTAATTAGCTGCACTCTGCATAGATGCATAATAATCATATGTCCATGCTTGTTTTGAATCTATTAATTGGTTTCATTAACAAAAGCAGTTAATTGAATAACATTTTTTTTTTAAGTTGATGATGGTATCAACACAACCTATGCAAACTCCCTTGTGTTTTCCCCTGTGATAATAAATACACCACCTTTTTATCAGATTGAAATTTTGTGTGTTGGACTATGTAATGACTAATATGATATTAGGCTGGCTTATTAGTTTATTCGAGTGGCTCACTGAGGCGTTAAGCTGCTTCTGAACACACTGTGTTTAACAGGTAGGCACCATATGCTGCCTTAATCAGACATTGGAATCACATTTGGTTGTTAAATTGTGTCCTAATAAAAGCAGGTAGTAAAACAACTTGAGCTAATTCAATTCCAGGCGAGTTTGGGTGAAGTGAACAGCTGTTCATATTTGTGGAAATGTTTTAACAATCCCCCTCTGCTCACTCTTTTTTTGTTTTTTGTTGTTTTTTTTAAGGTTTAACTCCAACGGCCTGTTCAACTTTTCTTGAAGAAAATAGAGATGGAGGGTGGACGAGCTGTCCACTCTCCTTAAAAGAAGACAATACCAAGCATATTGTAGTGACAGCTCGCATTGTGTGTGAGAGAGAGTGTGTGTACATCTAAGAGAGAAAAGAGAAGGGGGAAAGAAGATATGTGTATGTTAGGAAAACAGAAAAATACAGAGGATGCGTGTGCGTGAGAATGTCTGTGCATGTGTGTTACACTGACAGCTTGTATTCTCCGTGATTAATGATGTGCTGTGTGACTTGATAAGTGCTTCGGAGGACCAACGCTTGTTTCAATTAGACCTTGTGAAGGTCGCGACGCCGCGCCGGCCTCTCATTATCATATCCATAATCAATCCACATTATCATAGGGGAATGCAGGATGGATGTGTGATATCTTGGTCATGCACACACACACACACATGCAGACACCTAATCACATACCAAAACACAATGACATACTCTCTCACTCAGAAAAGCACACACACACCCTTCACTCCAAGTTGATTTGAATCATAACAGAGGCTGTCGGAACGGATTGTCTGTTCAGATTAAGAGTTTGTTTCTGAGAATTAAGCAGCATTGATGGTGGTGGCATTTCAGATCCCCACTACAGACATAAATGCCAAAACATCATTTTGTCACCCCCCCTCTCCCCCAAATCTCTTTCACACAATCACATATATGAGCACACATCCACATGCACACACACAAACACACATACTTAACTAGGACCCTGGGGCATTCTTAATAGAGGCGAAGTGATTCGTATGTTTTTGCTCCTCTAATGAGAACAGATTGAGTGGTATTTACACTTCATCGCCTGATCTAACCACCTACACATTTCCCTCATGCTTCTGCTCTTCTTCGGCCAAAACAGACATGTGGAAAGGACCAAAGCTTGGCTTCCAAACAGCGACACAACATGAACATTTTCTTTGTCTCTTTGGCTCATGATGCCACCACAGCAACATAGATATGAACAGTTAAAAAGAGGGGAAACTGCAGCCAGATTTGGTTTCTTTAAAGAAACTGCAGTTTGTTATCTTAGACTGTTAAAGAATACGTTACCTAAATCCAGATTTCAATGCCTGGCAGGCACACTGACTGATGCTTCTTTGTTATCAATAAGTCTACCTGAAATCAGAACATGCTAAAAGATGGTAACCACAGGTCACCTATTTCCTCCAGATACCTTTAAACAACCCACTAATTAGGACTATCACACATGATACACGAAAAAAGAGAAAAAAAGAAAGAAAAATCAAGGCAAATGTTGGAGGTTAAAACTTAATCATACAGTACTGGAGCAATCAGAGGAATCGAAGGAGATATAAAACATTAATTAACTCAGTGAAAGGGGAATCTTCCGGCGGTAAAGATAGATAGGCTTGCACTGTCTCAGGAACTTAAAACACTTCAAAGACAAAATACTCCACCAATTTAGCATTGAACTCCAATGGCAAGATGATAAAGGAAGATAACAATCAATGCAGCAAAGTTGTTCCCCTTTACTCCCTGCATTTCTGCCTTTAAAAGCTGGTGCCTACATACATGTAAGCCACAATGCAGCACTTTGCTGGAAATGTGGGTGTGCTATGCTAACAAGGCTTATGCAGACTTAAGAAGAGATGAGAAGACCTCAAGACCTGCAACATAATTTGATCAAAAACTTTATGGATGATCAATTTGTTCTCTTCTGTATTATTTCACCTGAGCAACTGAGGATATTTTGCATTGGTTTATTGTTTCCTGTCGGAGGAGTTTACGCTCAGTGGCTGCTGTTTAAATTCCACCTGTGACCTTCCTGTGGTGATGCGAAGTCACTTCTCATCAGGGCACCTTACAACCCACCAGTAGCAGTAGCTAATCTCTTGAAAGATTGTGGATGGATGAGCTAAAATGCAAAATATAATTAAGTAAAGACCTAACATCAAAGGTTATAAGCGCAGTTTTCTTTAAGGTGGCATATTATTCATCATCTTCTTGTTTATGCTACTGTTGTTAAGTTAACTGAGTTCATCATATATCATTATCAGAAAGTGCCACAAGCCTTAAAAGTTACAAAGCGCTGGCCCGAGAGGTTAAAACTGAACATTTTACCACTTATTAAAGACTTTAAGGTGGGAATTTACAACATGAATCAACTCTGCTCAACACTGATGGCTTTATCTGTGTGTTTTCTACAGATGGAGAAAGAGAGTCTTGACATTTCTTTTTGGCGAGGAAAAGGCCATACTCAGCAGGAGTTATCAAAGGCAAAAAGTAAAAAGTTCGAGTTAGCTATCTCTCTCTCTGTCTCCCCCTCTCTCTCTTCCCCTGGAGATACTCATGTTAAGCATAATTAAGCAGATTTGATTAGCATCAAGCCTGGCTTCCTCTCTTGACTTTTAATGAATGTAAATCTACCATCTACATCCTAAAGATTAATTTCTGCCAATTAAAAAACACAAGAGGGCTTATTCGAGAGAGAGAGGGGGGGTTGGGAGGTAAAAGAGTGTTAGAGTCCTTTGAGTTGGAGTACAGCTGGAGTTTTATCCTCTTCCCCCTTGTCTTCTGGTGAGATGGTCTCTGGAGATCTGTGTCTCTCTCCCTCAAGATCATTATCAACACAATGTTCCGTGAAAGCCACTTTGAAAGGACTGCAAGCTCTATGTAAATGATGGGAGCCTGTGTGTGTGTGTGTGTGTGTGTGTGTGTGTGTGTGTGTGTGTGTGTTAGTGTGTGTGTGTGTGTGTGTTAGTGCAAGTGGAGTGGATGAGGAAGCGGTGCAGGGAGCAGGTAAAGGGGTCAATTTGTCAAAACAAGGTTAGTGGCCCTCATTTGAGCTCGTGTGAAGTCTCATCACTCAGAATCAGATTTAAAAACAAAGCATTTCAACAGACAGCAGGTGCAACGTAAATCTAATGAAAAAGGTGTTTCTTCAAAAAATGAACACCTGGTGTAAATGTTATGGTTTTTTGCACTTGTAATGATAGAATTAGACATGGGCTGAAACTTTTCCCCTACAATTCATCATGATATTGTTGCTCTCAGGCAAAAAAAACCCCAAAAACAACAGTCATTTGGAAAAAATGCAGACCCTCCTATCATTATTAAAACCTTTATTAATAACATTCAAATTACATAAAGGTCAAACACTAATTGGAAACTCAGATCCATTGCTTATAAACAGATGAGTCTCATCATAACCTCGGTGGTATCCTCCCCTTTGGCTCAAAGATCTATGTCCACGACAGTTTCTGTATTTCGGGCTGTAATAAAACGCCTTGTTGGCATTTATCCCTGATGATATCCTTGGTAACTAATGTGTAAACATGGAAAATATTTGCTCTCAGGAAAAACACCTCAGCAATCAAATCATAATTTGACTTCAAAGGATAATACATTTATTAATCCCTAACAATGATTAAAGTAATATGGAGATTTGCAAAACCCTGTAAATACCCCCAGATTGCGTGCCACAGACACGCCATCAGAGGCGTTGATGTGAAGGTGTCTTTACGTAAAGCGTTTATAAATAAGCTTATCCAAAGTTTATGTAGGCTAATCTTTGCTCTCTCCCCCTCACTCGCCTCGTGTCTCACTCTCTAAGAATATGCCCAGGCTCCTCCTCTTTATGATAATGTGACAGTAGCATCTCCTCTCTGAGACAAGACTCTGCTCATTCTGATTCAACTATGTGATCTGTGTTTCCACGCACGGACCCTGTCTCCTGTCCTTTCTTCTCTTCTTGTATGACCCTCTCCTCCGCAAATTCAATGCGCACTTTTCACATCCGCAAAGCATCCGCGCGTGTTCTGCGAAGTTACTTTCTTAATATAGTTTGACTTCGAAGTTAACTTTCGCACTTATATTCTCCGACATGACCACCATGGCAACTCCCGCTACTCCGACTCTGCTCCCGGCTGCTCCACTCGGACACCACCCGACACCGAGTTCCGTCTCTCCGGTCACTAACTCTCCGCCACCTGCGGCCACCTCTGCCGCTTCTTCGCCGGCTCCTCCGGTGGCGCACCCGGCGCTGCTTCATCAGTTCAGGGCGGACCTCTTACTACCCAACGGGACCCCGCTGAAAAGTGGAGCAGCTCCTGTGTCCAGCAGCGCTAAGCCCGTGTACGCCACCGCGTCGCCCGTGGAAAGCACGCCGCAGAACAACGAGTGCAAACTGGTGGACGTGAAAGGTGCCAAGCTGGCCTCGTTCACAGTGAAAGACACGGAGCTCATCTGCCTGCCCCAGGCTTTTGACGTGTTTCTCAAGCATCTGGTCGGCGGGCTTCACACTGTCTACACCAAGCTGAAACGGCTGGACATTGCTCCGGTAGTGTGCAACGTGGAGCAGGTCCGGGTGCTGCGGGGACTGGGGGCCATCCAGCCCGGGGTGAACCGGTGCAAACTTATCTCCAGGCAGGACTTCGAGACGCTCTACAGCGACTGTACCAATGCAAGGTGAGTCGGGTGTTGGGGAGACTGTAGGCAGGGGTGACAGGTTGGCTGATGAGGGGGTTGCCATGTAATGTTTCGTTGAGGGGNGTGCAGCAGGTGGGGTTGCCAGGTAAGTTACAAAAGAGTAAATTAATTGTTTTTCCTTTCTTCTTCTTCCTTTTCTTCTTTTACAATAACTGGAAGGTCTAGCCTTTTTGCTTTTAACTTGAGAATCAGTCAGCAGGTCCAGATGAAGGAATACTATAATCTCATTAACCACCTGCTAATGATGACCTCATCTCTTGTAACTCACTTTCTACAGATACCAAATGAAATGAACACAGCCCCCTGAAAACTGCTGAAAGCAAAGAATATTCTATATCTTAAATAAGATTTTCTCATAGCATGATTTGTTTTTGTTTATATCTCAGATTAATTTGATCATGACCAGTTAACCTCCTTTTACTTGCCACATTACTGCTGCTAGGCCTGTAACTAATTACCATTTTAATGGATGATAAACGTTATGATGGTGTTGACGATAATGAATTTTAGTAATCCTAATAGGGAAAACACTCTTAAAAGTTTGTCATGTTATCATGGGCTATGATCTCTGGATCCTGCTGACGTGCACACACACACACACACACACACACACACACACACACACATGCTCATCGTCTTTGACACACTCACACTTGCACACATTGAATCTGACACTGTCATTCTGAGAAATTGATTCTTCACAGAAATTAATTAATTTTCATTTGGCCCCAAGCGGCAGCTTAAATCAGGACAAGCTCACTCACTCACTTGCTGATCCCTTTGCTTTCTCTCCTTCTCCCTTCCTCCCTGCCTCCCTCTCGCTCCTTAATAACTTGCTGTCTTATCATATCAACACTCTTTAGCCCTGAGCATCAGAACAGAGGAGATGATTAAATGAATTCTCGGTATTTATGATGCGATTATGTAAATTAGCTGTTTTGCAGAACTCCGATGGTGACCAACTGCATGGGTCATCAATCCAGTGTGGCGCAGAGATGTTAGGATAAAGGGACTAAATTGGCTGGGATTTGTGGTTTCCTGGTGCCTCAGTCTGCTGTCGTGCAGACCACATGCTCGTAACAGCATGAGTTTGAATCCAGAGGAGTGTGGATTAGCTTGAGTTTTGGGAATTTATATTGTTTGATGGTTAATCTGTGCTCCTTGGAGCATGAATGATCCAATTTACACCTGCCATTAACTGTAGAGACAGGATGCATCAAGATGTGCACAGATAAACCCCACAAAAACAGATTTTGCAATGTGTGAACAACTTCTTTATATTTCTTCATGTGTCTGAAATCACTGCTATGCTTGAAAGTTGCCTTGTTTATTTCACTTTATCTATTTTTTTAACAATTTTTAGCTGCATGTTGTTTTGCGAATATGCAAAATTGGTGGTTTAAAGACTAGCTTTGACTTGTTGAGCAGACCCAGAAAGCACTCCAAAACAACACAAACCGCTGTGAGAATCACCTTCCAGCTCCATGTGCATGGATTAACACCTGCGCTTAAGCTTTTGCGGCCCTCCAACCAAGACAAAATCCAGATGCATCTTCTGGCTGCTTTGGGATTTCTTCTATGTCTGGTGTTAATGGGAACGTTGTTATACAACCCTTGAAAATACACAGCCTCTGCCGTCTCTAATTATCCACACAACACTCAAACAGCCTTTAGTTAATGAGATCTGAAAACATCACCCGTCTGAAATCTTCAAACAACTTGCCCGATTCTTTGTCTGAGGGCTTCAAATGTGCTGCGGTAGCCATTAGTATCAGCTACCATGCATTAGAAGTTTTTAAGTAATCCCTTGTGTGGATGGAGCATTGTACAGTAGCAGGTAAAAAAAAAAAAGTGGGACTTAAGATGGTTCTTGTTAAAGCAGGAAGGCCGGCTGACTTTACCTAAAAGTTTTAAGAACATCTCCAAAGAAAATGATGATGTGGCTTTCTGACAATGTCAAGGCTCACTGAGGTTTCTGTTACTGATTAAGACAGCCATCACTTATTATTTTCCAGCTCAGTACAGTCAGACAGACAGGCTGGAAGACAAATAACAGACCTGCCTGATGGTTTAACATAACTAACAGAAAGATTAACATGGATTCCTGCTGTTTTTTTCTTATTTTGCCTGTTTGGGTATTCATTTGCTTCTTTTCTAAGATTAAAAGGATGCATTTTGAAACAGCAGTTCTAAAAAACATCCCCAGTTTTTCATTGTGTTTCTTCTCTTCTTTGTCTCACTCTTTCTTTCCTGCTGTTCACACACGCAAACACACACACCCTGACTACTGACTCATCAAACCATGAAGAAGGCCGACTTCACCCTCACTCACAGCCTAGTTATAATTCATGCATAGGTGGCACACAAACACACATGCTCTCCCTGTCATCCGCTAACACACACAAACGGGCACGGTCACGCCTGTGTGTTTGCGGCTTTGCTGCTAAATGACATTAGTTCCACAGAGAGAACATGGCGTGTAGGAGGCAACCTGATCCACCGTCCTTTTCTTTCTGCCTCACAAAGGAACAGTTTCATTCTCTGCTGGTAACTCACATCAAACAGCTCGCTCAGGTCAAACAGTGTGTGTGCATTACACTTACATGTATACATTATGAAGAGTCTAAAATTGCAACCCCCTCCCACATGTTGCATAAAAGTGGTGTAACGTGGCGAGGAACAAGATCTCGTTTTTGCCAAAGAATGTGTTAATGACAACATGTGCCTTTTCTATTTGTACTCGTCAAGCTTTTACACGCAGAACCTGAAAAGGACCTGAAGATAGTGCAAAGGGGTTGTTTTGCCACCTGATAGTCCAAAGACATGCATATTAGGTTAATGGGTGTCTCTCGTAAATGAGACTGCGTGACTCAATGGACCTAAAACTAACTAAACGTTCAATAAATAAATATGTTTTGTACAGCTTGGTTTGCCCACATTTCAAATTCCTTTAGCAGTGAAGGTGAATTGTTCCCTGCATGATAGAAGTTTATGCAACTTGATATCATCTAACTGATTTTCAGATCTGCCTTCCTCTAAAGCATTTCCTCCCATTTAATAGTTTTAATGGTTTTGAAATATATCACAATGTGCTGACAGTCTGAGCAAAGTTCTATTGACTGGAAATTTATTGAGATTTAAGCAGTGAATTCAAAACATCTACACTGCAAAAATGTCACAGACGGTAAGAGATGTAAAAGGGAATATTTTTTTGTAATTTGAATTCACTTTGCTTCTCTTGCAGTTCAGAAATATATATAAGAGCAGATTCAAACATGAAGCAGCTGGAAACATTGCAGTAAATAAAAGTGAGATAAATCAAACGATGAATGATGAATGAGTCAAAGTGGCCTGCCGGGTCCAACAAAAGCCCTCTCTTTGTGTTTCTTAGTGGCAAGGTTCAGCCTTGCAAGTTGGCAGTCGGTGCTGTGTGTGTGTGTGTGTGTCTGTATAAGTGTGTGTGTGCATGGGAAGGTGGACTCCTCAAAGCTGATCCCCACTGCCACACCATAACTCACTGTCAAAGTCAGCAGAGTTAGGATGAAGAGGAGGAGGAGGGCTGTGTGTTCAAATGTGCTCAAGTGTGTTCAAGTTTGCTCGAGTGTGTGTGTGCATTAGGGTCGGGATGTTTAGCTCAACTTTAACCTCCGAAGTCTTTTGATGTTTTATAGAGACGAGCACGGTGAGATAGAGGGCCTCCATGTCTTCCACTGTGACAGGTTTTAATGGAAAGCGCGCACATGCTTTTACAGACACATGCAGTCTTGACATCGTCCTGACCCTGGAATGTGGGAGAGGAATGCAGGACGGTATCAGTTTAGGAGATCAGATTTTTTGCCATGATCAAACGTCCTATGTGTGTGCGTGTCTGTGTGTGTTGTCCTGCCTGCTTCTTTCATGACATCATCTCACAGGCTTTCCTAATAACAATAGCGCGTAAAGCATTTTCGGCCCTCGATTTGAGAGGAAAATCACGACATCAATCTTTTCCTGCCTCTTCTAACCAGCAACATAAGTCTTCCTGCGCTCAGCAAAGACGTTATGATTTATCAAACCGGACCGTGACGGCGAATACAAACCCCATGCCATAAACACAGATAGGAAGGATGGAAGCCGTAAACCGC
>JAPMNP010710338.1:0-10868 GCA_029874935.1 Atherina boyeri
GTTCTATAATTTCATAGAATAGCTTGTGGAGGCATTTTCTATGTCCAATGAAATGACAAAATATGGTTCCATTCTTGCTTGATAAAGAGTTAAGTGTTGTGTGCAGGTACTATCACTCCAAAAATCAAGCTTTTCGGACCTGGATCTCAACAAATCAGTTTTGATATTAGCACTGACTTTACATACAGATATGATGATGAAATGAAAAAGATGAAAATCGAACCATTTTAGAGCCAAACTGATCGTGTCATTAATCTAAAAGTGGCGGGATTTTCAGCTGGAGATGATTTCCTTGGTCTGTAATGACTCCACTATAATGACTATAAAGGGTATTTAAGTGTTTTTTTTAAACCAAATCCTGTGGTGTTACATTGTAAAGCACATTTTTATTTTAATTTACTTATGTTTTGAAATGAAAGCACGAATGCAAATTTTTCAGTTACCAATGTAGCCATTTTAATCNTCCTGTGGTGTTACATTGTAAAGCACAGTTTTATTTTAATTTACTTATGTTTTGAAATGAAAGCACGAATGCAAATTTTTCAGTTACCAATGCAGCCATTTTAATCTGTCAGCATTCATTAATATATCACAGTAAATCCCACATGAAACATCACATGTTGCCATTGCAGTAATAATAAACAACACAATTTTCACACTGGAGGATTTGACTTCATGCTCAGTATAAAGGGGTAAATAAAAGTTTAGATTTAGATAGTCCTTTATTTGTCCCATTACAGCTGTTACAGCAGCAGTAAAAGGTCAAAGATTTGAAAATAATGCTGTATATGCTGTACAGCATAAACATCAATAATGATAACAGTAATATTAAAAATAACAGTAATAATATGGAAATAAACGTCAAAGGAATTGTAAAAAGGTGTAGATACGGTTATACTTTGTTGTGGTTTTTTATTAATTAATTAATTTTTCTGTTTTGTGGTTGTTTCAGGTGGAGCTGGAAATATCAAAACTCTTGATGATTCCTACCAGTTCACAGTTGATGTGCAGGATTTCTCCCCTGAAGATGTCATCGTCACCACATCCAACAACCAAATAGAAGTTCGAGCAGAAAAGGTGGGCAGGGATGACCATCCCCGGACCTCTCGGCCCACCGTCCTGCAGGTTTTAGATGTTTCTCTGCAACAAAACACACGACTCAAAACAATGAGCCACCAAGAGGTTAAAGCAGATCCTACAAGCTGTTGGAAAACCATTAATTGGGTGTGTTGCAGTCAGGAAACATGTAAAACCTGCAGGACCGTGATCCAGGATGTCTGGCGCTGGAGATCCCACCTCTATAGTCACAAACACGTCCAGTAATCTATGACACTCTGTCTTTTGCAGTTAGCCCAGGACGGTTCAGTGATGAACGCTTTCACCCACAAGTGCCAACTCCCCGAGGATGTGGACCCCACCTCGGTGACATCATCACTGGGTGCCGAGGGGACCCTTACGGTCCGGGCGCGGAGGCATCCGGCCAAAACGGAGCTCACACAGACCTTCCGTACCGAGATCAAAATTTAGAGAGGAACTGACTTCCTCACAAAAACCTTCACTTCTTGTGTTTGTCATATTCCCCAATTTCTCATCAACGCTGCCATCATTCTACTAAACACACCGTTCACATAAAACACGACACATCCACCCTTCATGGCAGCAAAAATGTCTGTACTGTTCATTTCTATTCTGAGTTGGTTCATACAACACACAGGCAATAAATCATATCTGCACATAAAGAGACAGAGATTGGAACTTCAAGAGATGCATTTATTCTCTCTTACACACACACACATTAAATAATTAGTTTACTAGCTCACTCCTCTCCTAACGCAGTTTTCAGACACTCAAAAGATTGTGGTTTCTCATTAACAATAATTTATTGTATATTATTGCTTGTGTGAATAAACTGACATTAAAGATGACTGTCAATAAAAATCCTGTTCTTTGAAACACGTTTGAACACATCACCAAATAAGTTGTCGTCATTAAATGTGTGGACCTGGAGTTTTTAGAGAGAGCTTCATAATTAAGCACAGCGTTATCATATGATAATGCAACTTGATATATCTTTATGTTAATGAATTTTTTTTTAGAAATATCAGCTTTTCTGTCTTTTTTTTTTTAAAACTACCTTTACTTACTACATTTTAGGTATAGTATCCCAGGGTAGTAACTAAAGTTATTTTGACTGTCATTTTGCAGTACTGAAGTTTGAATGACCACATTTGTTTGTTTTTTTTCATGACATTTTTTTTCATGACATGCATTTGGATAAAATAGACAAATTCAGATAACACAATATAAACCTGTTCCAAGCAACCTCCTGTCAAAATAAATATGACCATTTGCAGACTGCTCAGATGATATAGTCATTTAAAGTCCTGTGTAGGTCATTTTTATTTCAATGTATTTGTGTGATGCTATCGTTGAGGGTGGCACAAGTCATTATGTTTAAAGGACCCGATCTAATTCCATTGTTTAACTTCTTATTATATTTTGTGTAGCAAAGAGTAATTAATAAGATCAGCATTTAGGATTTAGTCAAAATGGTGAATGAATAATTGCATTAATATCTCGAATAAATAGTCTTATTACAGTAAAGTGTTTTAATGCAAAACATGTATGTTTTGCGGACAGTAGGCTATTTGTAGCGTCTGTTACCTAACCTCATTATTAGAAATAATCTAATTACTGTAAATATATTTGAAAATAATATATCACTAATTTGAGCCTCTGGCGCCACCTCGTGGTCATCATCAGCCCAACACGTGTTCACACCGCGCGTGCTCCTTTGACACATCCGGCCGGTCCCTATCAATCGATCAGAGAGAGGAAGATGGCGGTGGATGGAGTCAACGGGGAGGATCGATCACCGAAAAACTCGATTGGGTTCGTTTTTCGTAAGTGACTTAGAAACTACGAAACACCGCGTACGGCAAAAGTGTGAGCCCGGAGTGGGAAAGCAACAATAAAGAGGTAATTCTGGGGTTACTTTATGTGAAAATGGCGCTTCCGCTTAGAGAAAAGTGTGAGCTCGCTGTGAGAACAACAAGAGACAGGCCCGACCCGTCGGTCCGCCATCTTGTCCCTCCACTACATACATGTAGGCACGCTAAATTAATCCCTGATAACAAAGCTACAAGGATGGAGGAATTGTAATCGATGCATTGCACCGTCAAACATTGCTGTCAATAATCTTAGAGAAACTCAAATTCCGTTCACTTAACACACGTGCCTAACAACGAGCAAAACAATGAAAGGTTAATACGTTGTTGTTCAGGAAATGTCACCGCTCAAAGATTATTTCGCTAGCATTACAGTTATTATGTTGCATGGCATTTTGTAGGTGGTAAATGTAAGATTACTTTTTGTAAGATTTTAGTTTAAAACCCGGTTTGGCTTAAAATAATTTGTGTTGTGGATATTTATGTATTTGCTTTAATTGGGCTGAAAGAATTGAAGCCTAATCCAGCTAGATGTCTTAACACAACACAAACTCAAATACAGACTGTCCCTGTCAGAGCAAATGTAATGCTCTTCGTGTGGCAAAACATTGCTAAAACACATATAAATAACTTAAATACAACAAATAATGTCTCGTTGGATTTGACTAACTGCTGGAGATGTCAACCTTTTGTTCCTCACCTGTTTGTGTTTTGTGAAAATAAGGAGAAACTGGTGTTTTCTTTAAGTTTAATGCATTTATTTATTTACCCTTTATAATAGTAGTTTGTTATGTATGTCATTTTTTAAGGCATTTTGATTTTTAAATGACTAAAAGCCTAAACTGTGTATCACTGTGTTGAAATGTTTACAAATCTTATTCAAGATTATGCTTGGGCACAATTCAGTAAAATGGATCTGTGTACAATACTGCAAGCTTTGTGGTTTAGTTTTAACACTGACATACACAATTGAAGGAATACACATAGACATAGATGGACACCAGACATGCAGTTGTGTCGTAAATGCCTCCTAACCTCTATATTATACAGTCAATGCTCCTAACACTACATGTACAGCGGAAGGTTAAAACGTTTTAATTGAAGGAAGATTTCTGTCTTTTCCCTTAAATCAACTGATAAGTACTCAAAATTATGTTCTTGCTTTGACAGTGAGCAAAACTGTTTCTAACAATGAAAAAAGCAATTTACAAATTACCTAGTTGGTAAAAGAACCTATTGCAATAGCATCCTTCAAGTGACGTACAGCAGCACAGTTTATCAGCTTACAAATAATAAAACTGTAAGATTGTGTTATTTTTCTCATTAAGAAAAAAGAAAGTGATATCACCCAACAGTAGATTGAATCAAATAAAAATAGGTGCATGATTTTGTCTCTACCATCTCGTCACATGATATCTATAAATTCTTGTAGTAAGTGCAGCTGCTTAAGACTTGTGTAGTTTTTTATTGAATCCAAGCAAAGAGAGCAGCAAGACTTTAATCCCAGTTACAGTGTGGACACTAGAAACGGTGCCCATAAGCAATCATTTTTATTTGTACTGTAATCCATAGAGGCTCTGCCGGCTGTCTCTGGCCATTCAGGAGGATGGAGTTCCCATGGCACAGTGCGGAAGTGCTGGAGCAGCTTAACCGACAACGCAAACAAGGCCTGCTGTGTGACTGCACTTTTGTTGTGGACGGGGTGGACTTCAAGGCCCACAAAGCTGTGCTGGCAGCTTGCAGTGTGTACTTCCGAACCCTCTTCCTGGACCAGAAGGATGTGGTGCATCTGGACATTAGTAATGCAGCAGGTGGATTCTAGCTAGGCAGTGAAATATCTCTATAAACCTGCATTCATTTTATCTTGGGAATAAGTGAGTGTACTCCGCTATCTTTCTAACTAAATGAGTTGTTTTGGTGGCTTTGTTGCAGGTTTGGGTCAAGTCCTCGATTTCATGTACACTGCCAAGCTGAGTCTAAGCCTACAGAATGTAGAAGACGTCCTGTCTGTCGCCCACTTTCTTCAGATGCAAGAAATCATAAATGCATGCTCTGCATATCAGTCAATGTCAAATCCTGCTCCATCTGTCATCACAGTGGATTTTGCAGATGGTGAGTCAATATCTTCACAGCCTTTTTTCAGTGTAATGCTACGGTGAATACCCAGGCAAATTAGTTCTCGTAATGAGGGCATAATTCGTCTTGGTATTTTTGTTTATGTACCTATAATATTTCTTCTCTTCTTTCAATAACAAACCAGATGCAAAAACCGGTCAAAGAGAGCAGAAGGGGAACACTGAAAATGATCTATCTGAAGTGGCAGCACAAGCAGAGGAGTGCCCTCCTACCATTTCTATAGAAGATCCCGAGGCCTCACAAAGTCAAGAAAGTTCAAATAAAACCATCTCTGCTGACACACAACAAAGTGCTTCACAGCCCAATACTGCTGGAACGCACTCAGGCCGTGGAAGAACCCCCAAAACCACTCTGCTTTCTGCTCAAAAGAAATTATCTCCAAAGAAGGAGGATGAAAGTGCTGCGCGTGACGCAACTGGATTTCAGGATGACCCCTCTGATGCTGATTACACGCCTAGTAAATGCATATTTATACAAAGTCTTTTGAATTGTATAACAACGCCAACATAATGCCAGAGGCATATTTTTTTATTTGATATTTAATTTTCATGTACAGAATCACAGCTGAAATCTCCAGGGAGCTCGACCTATATGAGCTCTCGAGGGAGAAGAATCAGAAAACCTCCTCGACGAAACTTCCCAACGGGTGAGCAGCGTAAACAACAATGATTTTCTTCACTAGTTTTTCTCTAACAAAAACATTCCCTATACAGAGATAGTCAACAAATGAAAATAAATAACAACTTCAAGAAGTATCAGCTTAGTTTTGATTAGATCTAATTTTCTTTAAAGAATTTATTATTGCCAATTAAATGCAAGATATTAACAAAAGTTTTCATTTAAAAAAATTTATCTTGTTGCTGTGACTTAACTTTGATTACTATTTCCTGTCCAGGCTTGTGAAAGTTGATCATCTTCTGTTGTTTTCCATCATTGTCTTTATAGAAAATGACTCGGAGGATGAAGGTCCATCAAAGGAAAAATCTGAGAAGAAGGTGGCAGAGCCAGCAGAAGTGGTCGAGGGACAGAAAGAGGACTCCATAGAGACGGATTATTTGGAGAGTGATGATGAGGATGAAGATGTCATTGAAGATGATGATGATGAAGATGATGACGATGAGCACAACCACCAATCAGACATGAGCGACAAAGAAGGAAGACAAAGCCTGTCAGCATCTATGAGCGGCCGATCTGAATCAAAGCCGTACAGCTCTGTGACCCATAAATGTGAGGTGAGAATGTCAGTGTGCTGACATGAAGGAAGCATAAAGTACGCTTTTTAATGTTCACGCTTTGTCAAACTAAAGAAAGTTCAGTGCAAATATCAGTTATTTTTGTTTGCAAATCTGTTTTTTTAATTTTTTGTCTGCTCAAGCTTCATGACACGTTTCCTTCTTTCCAGGACTGTGGGAAGAAATTCACCCACACGGGTAATTTCAAGAGGCATATGCGAATTCACACGGGAGAGAAGCCGTTCAGCTGCAGGGACTGCAACAAGGCTTTCTCTGACCCTGCAGCTTGTAAAGCCCACGAGAAAACACACAGGCGAGTTACATATTTTATTCACAGTTCACTGCCATTAATTTTTTATTCACAGCTGCTCCTTGAGCTCAATCAGGTTTGTGATTTTAATGGAGCCGTTTGCATCTCCTAGTCCTCTGAAGCCGTACTGCTGCTCTACTTGTGGAAAGAGCTACAGGCAGATCAGCCTGCTCAACCTGCACCGCAAACGCCACACAGGCGAAGCACGGTACAGCTGTGAAGTGTGCGGCAAGCTTTTTACGACATCGGGCAATCTGAAACGCCACCAGCTGGTGCACAGCGGCGAGAAGCCATACCACTGTGACTTCTGCGAAAAGGCTTTCTCTGACCCCACAGCTAAGATGCGACATCTGGAAACTCACGACACAGAGAAGGGCAACAAGTGTCCACACTGCGACAAACGCTTCAACCAGGTAACATCACGTTCATGGAGGTTTGACTGTAAGGATCACATTTTTTTCTTTTTTTTCATACAATTTTTTCTTCAACAACTGTGCGATAATATTCAATAAATTAATAAAAAACATTACTGGATATTTTTGTTTCGTGTTTGTGCTAGCTGGGGAATCTGAAGGCACACCTGAAAATTCATATTACAGACGGGCCTCTCAAGTGCAAGGAATGTGGCAAGCAGTTTACCACGTCAGGTAAAATAAGGGTTTCTGTCTCTCTTTTTCTCTCTGCTGTCAGTTTGTATAAAAAAAAGGTTAAAAACAAGAATGGTTTTGGACAGATGGAAAAGAATGCAGCAAAGTTCATTCAAATGATCCGCGTCCAAGTCTTTAATGTGTCAGATACATTAAATGGTTCACTCTAACACAGTAGTTGGGTCTGTAGTCATACAATCCTTTGCAATCTGGTGCTCTCTGGGGATGAAATGATTATTTGGCAAACGGATGATTAACTTAAAATAGAGTATGTTAGTTATTTTTGTAATGAGTTGTCATTGAAAAGAGTTTTGTGGCTTCAAGTTCTGATTTGAGGATTTACTTTTTTACATCCCAAAGTTTTGTTGTCGAATAATCTGCTTTCTGTTGAGGCTGACTTCATGGACAGATATTCTGACATTTCTCTTTAGATTTGCAGCCATAAATTGGGATTCTTCGTTCAATAACTATTGGAAAGCCTTCCTGGGACAGATATATCCGTACAGACCCAACCTATGATACTGTCACCACCTCGATTCACTGAATAAATGAGGTTCTGTTGTGTTTAGTTTTATTCAAAGAAAGAAAAAAGGGATACATCTGCAAAAAGAAAGTGAGAAAAAGTCAGAAACTATTTTTGCTGTTAAGACCCATGAAAACAACTGTTTTCTTCTGGTTTTCTGAAACGTGTATGTGAGGGTAGAGATGAATTATGAGCTAAAAAAAAAGTAATTTCTATATGATGCAATTTTTTTGATTTTCTATTTTACCGTTATTTCTACAGGTTTAACAAATTTCCAAGAGTCCCCTGTCCACAAATGCATAGTTACTTACAAGCATACAAAAACAGTACAGACATATAATATTTTAATAAAAGTGCTAAATGAAATAGATTTAGAAGTCACTAAAAACATGAACAAGACCTTAAAGCTGTTTTTTGCAGTTTGCTTAAAACTCCCCAATACAATCAAACTAGACTGCTTGAGATGCTGCAGTTATGAATTCCAGGTTGAGGGAGCAAAGTAAGAGAATACCTTTTTGATTCTGTTAAAGCTTTTCACAGATGCACAACTGCAAGATTTTCCCTTGCTGCAACATCAAACAGCTATTAAATATAAACACACTTGAACATTTAATTCTTTTAGCTATTTTCACAAAGAACAAGCTCTTTGTGTGGGTGCGACTGCTATTGGTCGCTGCTATAAACTTACTTGGTTGTTTCTTTCCTTTTCATCATTTGATCAAACCTTTGTTTGTTTGTGCCTCATTTTTAGGAAATCTGAAAAGACACCTTCGGGTTCATAGTGGGGAGAAACCATATGTCTGCGCGCACTGCCAGAGAGCTTTTAGTGACCCCGGAGCTCTGCAGCGGCATGAACGCATCCATACAGGTAATCTCATCCCTTTGAGACAGGCCCGAATGAAAGCAACACATTTTCCCTTTTCAGTTTGAGACCACAGATTAGTATTATCTAGCTCCCACACTGATTAGACAGTAATTCATGTTCCAGGAGAGAAGCCCTGTGTCTGTCTGGTCTGTGGAAAGGCTTTCACCCAGGCCAGCTCCCTTATTGCCCACGTTCGCCAGCACACCGGAGAGAAGCCCTACGTTTGCGATCGCTGTGGCAAAAGGTCAGCTTGACAAGACAAAACACGTACAGCCATTATACGCTCATGCTTCAAACTAGTTTGTTACAAGCAAATACAATGTGATATTATCAAACAGGGAAATATAACAAGAGAAGAACAGAAATTGGTTGAATGTCTTGTCTTGCAAAAGAACATTGGGATTCACAGACTGGATAATGATTTCATAGTAATATCTGCATTTTGAAAAGATACTTGTTGAAAATGGCCTTTTGGTGATTTGAGATTCAAGAAACCCACAAATCAGTGAACTTGTTTACTAATTGATACCAAAATTTTGAGCTCAAGAATATTTCTTTAGGATCAAATTAATTTTACTCTATGTTTTTCTGAGCAGATTTGTGCAGTCAAGTCAATTGGCCAATCACATTCGGCATCACGACAACGTGCGCCCACACAAGTGTCAAATGTGCAACAAGGCATTTGTCAATGTTGGAGACTTGTCAAAGCATATCATCATTCACACAGGTAAGGAGAAAAATAGTATGAAATAAATTCACGAGACTTAATTGTTATGGAGGAAATGTATAATCTAACTTACTCTTGTCTTATTGTTTCAGGGGAGAAACCTTTCCTATGTGATAAATGCGGCCGAGGGTTCAACCGAGTGGACAACCTGCGCTCCCACGTCAAGACCGTCCACCAGGGAAAGGCCGGCATGAAACGGCTGGTGGTTGCTGAGGGAAACGTAGATGAAGAAGGGGGTGATGAGTGTGCAGGGAGCGCCACCTCCGACAGTGAGATCAAAATAGTTACTGTCACCACAGAGGATATCGTCACCCTGGCAACAGAGGCCCTAGCAGCCAGTGCTGTGGCTCAGCTGACAGGTCAGATACCTTCTCTTTGAGACCAGTTTCTGTGTTTTTTGGTGAATTGTCAACACCGTTGGGTAGATCCTCATCACATACAGCATTAGCATCCTTTGTAGATAATGAACTAATAAAACGGATCAGACTGTTGAAGGTTTGTTTATCATTTGTGGTCAACAGTTGTTCCAGTGGCTGCCTCGGTGTCTGCAGATGAGACCGAAGCTTTGAAAGCTGAAATCACCAAAGCAGTGGAAAAAGTACAAGAAGCAGGTAAGTTTTGCGCTTTGACTAAAAAAAACATGTGTATTGGAATAATATTATAGAATTAAAAACAGTCTGAACAGTCAGTAGGACTGGGAATGTCGCTTGTAAATACAATTCAGTATCAAATTCTTGTCATGTTTGTTACTGTATAAATCTAAATGGAAGGGGAAAAATGGATTTTCAAACCTTAGAGAAAGACATAAACTTGAAAGGGACACACCACCATTTGGGTAAATACGCTCATTTTCCTCCTCCCTATGAGTTAAACAATTGAGTTTTACCTTTCCCCTGTTCGTCCAGCCGTTCTATGAGTCTGACGACCCCATTTGTGGCTTTAGTTTAGCATGAATCATTGAATCGGATTAGACCTTTAGCATCTACTGCTAACTGGTAATGGTCTAATCCGATTCAATGATTCATGCTGAGCTAAAGCCACAAATGGGGTCGCCAGACTCAGAGAACGGCTGGACGAACAGGGGAAAGGTAAAACTAAATTGTTGAACTTAAAGAGGCTACATGCAGTTTCCTGAAATTTCAACTGGCGTCTGACACCTTTGGCTTAAAAACGGAACTGCACCTCCTTTCTGCTCGTTTCTGTGGGTGTCTGAGTTGTGCTGGGTCGCTCTGTGTATTCTTACAGTCCATTGAGTTGAAATATAGACTCTGCTTGTAAGTTTAGGCTTGTTTACTACCGGTAGCGGCAACGTGATCTGAAACGTTTAACATGAACGCGCTTTAACGTCACATCCGCAGACAAGCACGCGAAAATTCGCACCCAATAGAAACAAGGAAACATTGACTCCAGGCTTATAGGCACACCCGCGGTGAGCCGACAGGGTGTCAGTATGCTCATCAGAAGATGTTTGACTCATAAA
>JAPMNP010710359.1:0-16875 GCA_029874935.1 Atherina boyeri
CCTGAAATGTGTGCAAGACAGAAAGAGAATGGATTGACAGCATTTGCCGTGGACAAATGACTGGGAGAGAGGAGAGGCAGAGAGAATGACACTTGAATCTGTGCTGAGAGAGTGGCGATACCATGACTGGATTAAAATCGATGAGGAATGAAAGACATTTAAAGATTACAGGGGGAGGGGAAAATTAGCTGAGATAGTGGCAGACATAGCAGTGACAGCAATGTTATTAGAAAAATGACATATTGTGTAGATGGTGTCAAACACGTTATAGCTAACATGTCAAATGTATCCATTAGCCCTTCACACTGCTTCATTATTGTTTCATGTTAAAAATATATAAATATATTCTCACTACAAGTCACAAATTTAGAATAGAATAGAATAGTCCTTTATTGTCATTGTGACCTGCACAACGAAATTAAAAGTGACAGACAGTGCATCGATAAAATCAATATCAATATAAATAAATGAATAAAAAAAACTAAAGAAAATCCATTAATAATCAACACATCCTCCACGTACTGTACTACTGGAAATACACACACATACCACCATTCATTCTGTCATTGTTATTGCACAATCCTACTATATAGTGTTGTTTTAAGAATGTTTTTCTATGGCATTGAGGGTGGATTCTGCTGTTGGGTAGAAACTGTTTTTATGTGTGTTTGTTCTTGATTTGATTGTCCTGTATCGTCTGCCTGATGGCAACAGTTCACACAAGGATGACCGGGATGGAAAATGTCTCTAACAAAGCTCTGAGCTTTTTTAGCACAACGAGCACTGTGAAGGTCGTCCAGTGTAGGAAGGGGGCAACCCACTATCCTCTGGGCCGTGTTAATGACCCGTTGGAAAGCCTTTTTCAGGCCTACTGTGCAGCTGCTAAACCACAAACATAGGCAGTATGTTAAGATGGATTCTATGAAGCACCTGTAGAAGGATAACAGTTTCTGTGTGATTTTGTTTCTCCTGAGGACCCTCAGGAAGTGTAGTCGCTGTTGGGCCTTTTTTAGCACCTTCGCACTGTTTACACTCCAGGTCAACCCCTCCTCCATGTGCACACCCAGGAAACGGAAGTCCGACACCTGCTCATGAGCAATTTGCATCGAACCAAGATGAGTGTCAATAATAGGTCTAAAATTGAACACATGGAATGGAAGCATGAATCTTCTGGGCTTCTGGGTTTCATAAGTAAAATGCAAAATCCAAGCAAAATGCAATGCCTCAGACCAAAAACAAAGATAATTATTATAGATCTGCCATGGGTTTTGTAACAAGCCTCGAGTTAAAGAGAACTTATTCAAATTTTAAACAACAATGAGCTAACTGAAGGCAGAAGGCTGAACTGAGCAGAATGTTTTTGATAATTTAATGTCCCATTTCGTCCCACTGACTTCTTCCTCTTGCAAGTACAAGTACATTATATGGCGTGTAAAATCTATTTTCCTATCATTTACACATGCTTGGGTATTACTCTGACTATGCAACTGTAATTAAAATGCATTTTGTATTGCCTTCCATGTTCTAGAAATTGAGTTTTTCTTCACACACGACACTTTATTTAAATGTAAATGTGCTTTTATAAATGCATGATTGCAGATGTGTACACATTGTCTATGTGCAATTGCATGATTCATCACGCTAAATCTATTTATTAAAATGCAGACGAAGTGAATATTTTATTTCTTGTGCAGTAGCTTCAAGGATGAGTAGTGAATGGACAATCTTAAATATTTGATTGGACCAACACACTCTCACGAAAAATTTCCTTTGATTTTTGGAAAAAAGAATCACTGACAAAAAACGCAGGTTTTTGCAAGTATCTTATTAAATATCATTGTATCTTAACGTTTCTATTTTTGTTGGATCCTAATAGCCTCAGAGACTTCACTGTTTTCATCCAGATTTCTGCAATGAATAGCTAAATCTATTTATTTTCTAACTCGCACAACATTCTGTTATATAATAATAGTATGAACCTATACAAAGATGGATGAACCAACATATGCATGGGTAAAAAACTCTTATGCACAATTAATACAGTTACATGCACAGTTATTCCAAACTGTGGTTACTTTGACTTTTCCATTTCATTGCACCATTGTTGTTTGTATACAGGTACATGTCATCTCAACATGCCTAATGCCACAACACTGTAAAAAATATGTTAAAAATTGTAAAGATGATGAACTTCTTCTAACGCATAGTGGGGGATCATTGCAGTTGTAAATATAGTTGTGTTTGATTTACAGTCATTAATTTTATGAAATCTGAATTTTATTAGAATGTCACAACAAGAGGCTTTATTTTCAGTTCCAAGTGCTCTTAACACACATGATTCAAACTAAGTTGTGCTCAGTAGCTCGATCATTTATTTCAGGCGTGGTGAAACAGGGAAACCTCTAAAACTTGCAGGACTTCGACTCTCAAAAACGTACTACCCTAAATCTAGCTGGGAGTAACTATATGCAGGAGTTACTCAACCCCCCGCTGTATTACTCTATCTACGTGTAGTATTCTACTTTGAGAGTTTACATTTTGTATTATCCCAGCATTGATAAATGTGCAGTATGCATTTTTTTAAAGGATTTTTGGGCTCTTGTAGCCTTTATTTAACAGTAGCTGCACAGGAAAGAGATCAGAGAGAGCAGCAAAGGGTCCCAGACTGGGACTCGAACCTGGGACGGCTGCAATGAGTAGCTGTTGCCTCTGCACTGCTGTAGAAAAAATGCTGTATGCATTTTTAAATCCAGTTTTGTCAGACTACCAAATTAGTTTTCTCTAGTGTCGTGTTAACGTTCCTAATTAAGCAATTTCTTTTAACTTAGAAGTACAAAGCCTCAACATGCTTAAGATAATATTATTGTGCCCATGGCAATGTTACTGAAATATACCAGTTTAATGTTAACATTGTGTTTGTTCCAGATAAGGTATATTGTATATGCCTTACAACATGCTCTAAATTATGAAAATAAATAAAAACCTCTGAGCCTAGTTGCAGCGGAATGACAAAACAACCAACTGGCTCTCAACATGAAAGCACTGGAGAGAATCATTACTTACCTGCAAGTGTCAGCTCAGTTTTTCACTTTCTTATATTAGAGTCAGAGCAGTAGATAAGTCCATGCTTGCTTTTTATGTCTCAGCATGTTCTGCTGTCAGCTCTGGCAGCTTGGCAAGTCGGTATTCATCTTTGTTCAACAGGGAAAATTGCATGAGCTCAAATGGATTAATCACTACTGTCTTTTTTTATCTATCTATTTTAGTAAATGATTATACAACAACACAATTATGGGCTGAAAATAAAGCCATAAAGATTTTGCAGCTGTCAATGAATGTTTGCAAATAATTTCAGGATGTAAATCAAATTTTGTCACCCTATGAAAATAATCTCCCTGAGACATTTAAATGCATTAATGTGTAGAAAAATGTTACTATGTTAATTTAAAAAATCATATACAGTAGCCATTAATTAATAAAAAAAATTTCAAGGATGCAAAGTGAAAAACTGCGTACAAGACGTTACAGATGCAGAATTTTGACCACACCTTTACACTTCTATCGGATTGGATGATGACAAATCAAACTGTCCAATCACTGAGCAGATGGATTCCAAGGAACAAGGAAAAAAACTTCACCTTGTCTATTTTGAACGAAGAAATAGAATGTTTTAAGTTCTTTGGCAACATTTTCTATCAGAAAATAAATTATCCTTCCATCAGTCACTATTCTGTGTGCACCTCTTTGAAAAAGGCTAAAACAGCATGAAGATCTTTGACCTGGTGTACCTTGAACTTTAACATTTCTGCTCTGTATTTCAGTCAGTAGTCTGTGTCTAAAAGCCATTGCTCCACACATGTTCGGCATCCCAGTAGAGGATGTGGAAAACATTGGCTATGACATCAGACCTGGATAGGGTTCAGCAAAGATAAACCAAAAACATAATTGTTTAATCATGTGAAAACTTCAAAATGTACAGAATGTCTTTATCCAATACAGATGGATCAAATCTTGAAAACAGGTTGTTCAAAAGACAAAAGTGATTCTGCAATCTGGTTAGATCATGTAATCCTATTATGGATTTTATCTGAATCAAACAATCAATTTGTGTTGTTCAAAACTTTTAAAGAGGGGTTGAGATACATTTGATCCAAAGAAGCAGGCTCATTCTGGTCCAAGAGAAGGGTGGACTCAGTGTGGATTCCAGAAGCAAAATATAATAAAACTAACTTAGAAATGGTCAAATAATACATTTAGATTATAAAGTGTTTATTTGCATATTCCATTTTAGTTTGCAATTGTTTTGTTCAGCAATTACAAAGATAAATGAGATAAAGCAGACAGCAGTCTCTCTATCAACACAAAATAATTCATGAAACAATCCTCCAAATGATTTTAATATCCAACAAAACTTATTTAAATTCAACTTTAATTTCTCACTAATAATTATAGTGACACAGTTTAAAAATAATTTCAAACAGTTGCATCCCTTAATGCCTGCCCAGTCAGTCCATCATTGCAAGGCTTTGCAGGAGGATTTTTTTCTGGGTCCTCACAGGCTCAGGAGCATCATAAATATCACAGAGAGGGACATTGTGTCTGGTGGCAATGTTGGGAAGCACAATACAGGCAAGTATTATGTTGCACACTCCCTGTGGCTCCACTCGACAGTAGTTGAGGCAAAGCGACTCTTCAAAACTCCAGTTAAAGCCTCAACAGCACATCTTGTCTTGAAATGAGCAGTATTGAATCTTTCTAGCACGGGAATGTTTGTCAGAAGAAAAGATGACACCAGCCATGGTAGGAGTGGATAGGAACTGTCTGCTAATATTAAGCCATCTGGTCGATTAGTTTGGAGCTCCTGGTACAGAGTACTCTCGCCCTCAGCATAAGTGCATCCTGGAACAACCCAGGTCACTTCACAGCACAGTTTGTGATGATGAGGTCAACGTTGCCAACAAGCTGGATGTTGATGATGTGCCTCCCCTTTCAGTTTATGTATTCCCACTTCCTCTCATGAGGTACAAGTATATGCACGAATGAAGTCGATAACCCTAATACTATTGGGCACGTTCCCTAAAACTGAAAACTTTAGCTTGGTCTAGGTAATGTGGTCATCCTTGGGAAACAAATTGACTGACCAGGCTGACCAATGCAATGAACATAGTTTTTACAACATCCCTCATCGTAGATTTGTCCACACCCATTTAGAGCACTTTTTAGCCAGACTCGGTAATCCTGGAAAGACTGTATCTGGATTAGAGTAATCCAATCCAATGTTGCTTTAAAAAACCAGGTTAAAAGTAAAACGGATGAAAATCCAGATAACTTTTATCCAGATTACATCTTTTCAACAACTGGCAAAATTGATGGATACTCAGTGGGATTAAAATGTCAAAAAGAAACCGTCCAGCCCCCTAAGAAAATAAAATAAGGATAAAGGAAGAAAAAGGCAGAGGTAGGCCAACAGTAACAACAGTTTGTGGGTCTTACTGTTGGTGGAGCAGTGTTAACTTGCTAGCTTAATTCAGACTAGTAGCATTGCTCATAATAAAGACATCGCTGAGTTGAGTAAAATTAAAGTTACTCCCACTTTAAATTCATCATGAATATTTGGAAATTTAACATCAGTCCTGTTCAGGAGTTATTTAAACCTGTTGGATGTGTTTTCTTCGATGTTATGTTTGTTGAAATGTTCTTATTTTCCATTCCCTTTATAAGTACTGGGTTTGTTTTCAGTCGCTGTTTTATTGTGTCACACTTTGTTAAGTTTAAATCTGTGTTAAAGCACAGTTTCAGTGTATTAGTAATCATTCATACTTTAATTTCCCTATATTATTCATAAGTTATATATACACTTACAGTCAAAAGTTTGGACATATCTGCACACTAAAAAAATGATAGATGGAACTGTCAACAGTCAACATGTAATGATTGTATCGCAACAATGCTTAAACATACATTAGCTTAAACCTATTTTGTTTAGGACAAGGGGGAAAAAAAGGAAAACAAAGAAAAAAAAGAAGAAAAAAAAGAAGACAAAACAAAACAAAAAAAAACATTTTGTTTAGCTAACCAAAGTTGCATGTAGTTGGGATATATGGTGCATATATGNCTTAAACCTATTTGGTTTAGGACAAGGGGGAAAAAAAGGAAAACAAAGAAAAAAAAGAAGAAAAAAAAGAAGAGAAAACAAAACAAAACAAAAAAAAACATTTTGTTTAGCTAACCAAAGTTGCATGTTGTTGGGATATATGGTGCATATATGTTTTCATCCAGGTTTTTCATGAAGGTTTCAATTCAAAACTTCAATCATAAACATTTAAGAATTAGAATAGCCTACCTTGAAAATTCTGCATATCTCTTGCACGCTGACATGTCGCTGCCATTCAGCATAACTCGTTTTCCCCCTCAAAAGAGAACAAAGCTTTCCACATCCATTCGTCAATATGATCCTAAATATATGCAGCAACTTTCTGTTGACGTGCTGTGTAGGAACAAAACATGTGGGGACAGCTTCTGGGTCACAACCAAAACAAGTCATACAAATAAATCCAAGATTGAAAATCAAAGTTTTCCTCTTGTTTTCTGATTCCAAGTTTTCATCTTGAAACATAAGCAGATAACTGCTCAAATGAAAATCAGTTATTCAATGTAAAGTTTATAAGCCACGACAAAGGTAAAATCACTTCTATTTTTGTACATGCATCTTGAAACATTTAAAACATGAAATTAGTCAGCCTGCATTTTCCAACTGGAGCATAATATGATCAAAGTTTCTTATCACAGGGTGAAGCCAAAACATTTTTACAGTTCTACAAGGGCCAGAGGGATAGCCTGGGGGGGACACAAGCCACTCCTAAAATCTGTGTAAGTGCAAGTGAATGCAGCATCTAATGTATTGTACTTCTATATGTTGTTCTAAATCAACACAGATTCTTGATCACTATGCAGCATTCAAACAGTGTTGTCTGACCAACTGCCTATGTTGGGGATAACATTTATCTCACACTGTTTACATTTCATGCAGAGGAAGTTAACATTATAAAACCACTAGATGTAATGACTAGGCAAAGTTAAGTTGCCATGTATGCAGAAGAAACAGATAAAACCTGTGATCTGGCTCAAAGTATATTTTTTTCTTTATCAATTAAGTATAATTGTTTGACCAACTGTAATTAAAGCCATACAATGTAGGATGATTCTAAATCAACTGTTGTTTACTGTTTATGAAAAACATCATTGACTATTATTCTTTTTTCTAATAGAGCTTAACTTTTTACATCAAATCAGGCTTTAGTTGTGATAATATTTTTTTGGGGGTTGTTTATTGTTGGGTTTCTTTTAGATCATGGCCTTTCCCGCTCAGTGCCCCTTCTTGACTCATCATGTAAAATGTTTTCTTGAACCATCCTTGCATTTATACACTCACAAAGCAGCAATAAAATCTCAAGCTCAATTATGTTACTAACAGGAAGCCAATAGGAGTGAGGCCAGCGCTTGTGTTATATGATCATTCCTTTTTAATTCTTTAAAAAGCAAGCTGCTTTAATTTTTTATTTCTTGCCAGTTGCACACGATGGAAACGAAACCGAACAATAGCCATCTACAAAGAACGGCAATAACAGAGCTGAGAGGAAATGAAGGCATGATTAGCTTTTTTATACATCTCAAGGACGGAGACATGGCTTTGCGTTAGATGAAGCTGAAAAAAAAGCCAGTTTTAACATCTAAGCTGATCTGATGTTGACTGTGATTATTATTTCAATATACTTAGACAGGGACATTTCATCTGCATTCAGTTCTGAGCCACATTGAAAACTATTTTCTTAAGCAGTGAAGCTCATTTCTTCCAAGTGATATTTGGGCTTATGTTATCTTTGTCCTAAAATGATAAGAAAATTAAAATAAAATAAAATAAAAAAGAGACAAACCCATAGGAAGATCCCTTCAGGACCTGGACCTATTTCTTTTCCATCCATAATGACACCCATCTATCATACAGTATAGTGATGGATGGGACATATATGCACACGCTAATTATTATTCAAGAACACTTCACAGCATTAAATAGATTGCCCTGATTCCATTTTCATGTTTCTATTACACACACACATTAAAATGGATGCATAGAGATGTGCAAGATTGGTAAAACCACAATGAGAAGGTGTTGTAACACAGCTGAGTTCATTCCTCCTTATTCTTCCTTATTTAGAAATAAATAAAGAGTATCTTTCCATCAGACCCTGAATACAGGAAAACTGAAGACTGGGTATTTTATAATAATCCTTTTTTTATCAAGCTGTTTCATCTGCAGTTTAAATGATCTGAGTGAGAACTGGCTGCCCACATGTCTCCCACCTATTTGCAAACATACACTGGAAAATTAAGACAGCATACCGAAAGGGAAATGGTTTCAAATCCAAAGGAACACTTGTCCTAAGAAGATTTTAATCTACAGCTCTTTAACATGTGGATATGTGAAAGGTTTAAACTGTAATTTAAGTCATTCAACTGTAATCTAAATCAAAGGGAAAAAACTCTATTAGAACTGAACTGTTGTACTAGATGACCCTTGGTTAGTATGTATAGTATTTTATTATCATAATGTCAAAAAGAAATTGATTACATGCCATAAATGTGCTTATTTGAACATTTTCTTATTCGTGGATGGTGTATAAATGTGCTGATAGGGATGTTTGAAAGGCAGCATGTAGCTATGTACATATTTATGATTATACCCTGGAGCATATACTGTAGTATGCTGTGCATTTCCATGTTTGTGACTGTCAGTGAATGTTCACCAAGAAACAGGTGTTTCATTTAATCTTTCAAACTCACTCACTTGAATTTAGCTTTACCTGCAGGCAGTTATTGGAATCCTAAAGTATTGCTGTTTTTTATTGGATCAGACACCCACTGGGATGTATTTACTCACGACAGGTTGTAATAAAGTCTCAGTGGTAACATTTCAGGCTGTATTTGCATCCAAATTGCAGCTAGGGTGCATAGTGAATCTTTGCTGCACAATATGAGCTTTAAAAGCTGGATTTTGTTCTTTTGTGTTGTTTTGCTTTTTTAATAACGTTTCTGTGCTTCATACCATTTAGTTTTTAATTTCCATAACTCATGGAAACTCATGTGAGGTACTGGCTTCTCCTACTGTTTGTGGAACAGACTGCTAATGAAATCATCAAGGGCCTATCAAGAAAGTGTTGTTTTTATTCCAGGCTTGAAATATGCTTTGCCCCTACACTCCCACAAATAAGTGCAGATTGATCAACATCATTAAAAATTCCTGATGTATGTCACCAGTACTGGTTTAACCCATAAAGGTATGGACTTCACAAGACCTTCTGTTGAGATTAGGGAAGTCCTGAAAGTTTCAAAGCGAGACCTCAGTGGTTTGGATTTTTTGGATTTTTTGATCATTTTTTCTTTTTGCAACATACAAATGCAAAAAAAAAGATTGAGATTGAGGGAATTTGGAGGCCAAATCAATACCTTGAATCTGTTGTTGTTCTCCCACCTGAATTCCTGAATTCCTATTTTTATGGCTGGCTTATTACAGGCTTATTCATTGTATCAGTAGGATTTATAAAAACAAATATCTGGAATTAGGTGAAGGAATTCAGTTCATTTTAGTGTCAAACAACAAAATGAAAAAAATAAATGATCCTTGCAACTTTTACTTGAATAATTGTAGCTGAAACTGTTTGTTTTATGGGGTTTAAAAACCCTACAATCTCTATAGAGTTTACTTATAATGATGCTGAACAAACAAACTACCAAAAAATAGGATCTGGTAAGCAAAAGCTATACATTTATTAATGTGCTGTGGCTGAAAAAGTTCAGAGGAGACCAACAAACAACTAAAAAAAAAAGTAAGGAGAATCTCAGAATGCACAGCGCATCCTGTCATGAAGCTGCAGAGGGAACAAGCTCACCTACACTTTGAAATCCTGGAGGAAGATGAATCACAAATAGTGGAGCAAGGCATCACATATGACATCAAATGGTTACTTCAAGCATGGCAGTGCCCTGTGCAGCACATTAAAAAAACATATCAAACTGGTTATATGATCATGGCAGAAAGTTCGGTGTAGCCAGCTTTTATGACCCGGACCTGATCAGGATATCAGCATGCAATACATCACCTTTGATGTGGTAGAATTGCAGATTTGCAGCATGGAGGTACACAAGTCTGAAAAAATTATCTGTTGCACTTATGTCAACATGAATTGAGGCAGTACTGAGAGCAAAGGAGGGTCCTACCTATTTAGTTGACCCATTTATGGTGTTCCAAGGAATGTACTCAGAGTGTTTATGAATGTGACCCCTTGGATAGACACACAAATAACCAGCACAGTTTATCAACTGGAAGTGTTAGTGGGGAAGCTGTCTCTATCATCTGATGTGTAACAGGACTGCAGGCATCAATTTATTTCTAATATCAGTGAATATGACTGGTGAGTGTTCTTGCTGATATTTATCTCTAGTAGTGCTGCAGAAGATTTTTGTCAGCAATTAGAGTGACTGATGTTCAAGGTATGAATATTTTGTACTCATAAGCATGGCTACGGAAAAAAAAAGCATGGATTAGATGGATGACATTTGCCATCTAAATAAAAAATTCGTATTCATGTTGTTGCATTATATCATGATTATTTCAAGGGGAAAGTCAAAAGACAAGAAAAATGTGTAAAAAGAATATTCTTAAACTGCAGAAGGTCAATATCAAACATGGAGGAGCACAGTTCTCCTAGATGCCGGTCTAAGGATTCATTTAGTGCTTAGAGAGAAGCCAGTTAATGGTTATTTTAGCTAAATAGCCTACCCATGTTCATTAGTGAAGTGTTCCAATATGATAGATGATAGGCAAATCAATAAATAGACATGGTTTGCATATGGATTGAACTACATGTGAAACCATGGGGGCTTTTATGTATTGATGTCAAAGATGTTACCTACATGTAGGTATTGGAGGGAATGGGTATTTTTACAAGTGAAATCAAGGCTCTTCATATTTTATAGTATATCATAAACTGGGGCACAGATGTTTGTGGAACCTTTTTGAGTTTTATAAAACATAATTGTAGGATTTAAGAACTTATATGATAATCTGATAACACTGAGGTCACATTCAATAACTCCAAAAACGGATAGGATATTTTGACACCTTGACAAAAGACTGTCGGTTCATTATAGATGCATTAATGCAGGTGTGCATTTAGTAGTTTAGCATATAACAGCTTCTGTGAATTGTGGTCTTTTTCCCACACATTTTCATTATACTTCAGCTTTTTACCCATTAAGTTTCCATATCAGGCTCGCTTTACAAACGGATTGTTTGGTTACAGCCATTACTGTTGATGTAGAGAAGTCTGTGTACCCATTATTGTTTCAACTGTGATGTAAGTCAGCATATGGATCAAGAATACATTGCTCTCATATCCTCTTAGGAAGCACTTAACCACAGATATAAACCTCCCAGATGTGCCCCCCTACACATTAACATGTTGACGTAAGTCGTAATCTATGCTGAATCTTTTGGGGATTTTTATTCAGATGCCTCTAATAAAACCTCTTTTGTCAAACATTGAAACTAAAGGTTTATAGAAAGACAATAGGAGTCATCACAATCTACTAGGAAACTGGCATCATCCTGTTATTTCTGCAACCAGAGAAAGACACCATTATCACTTGGAAATCAACAGAACAGTATGAAAGTCTATGGAAGTACAGATTTGGCAGCAGTGAAGTTCAATGGTTTATTAAATGAACACAAAATATATTACCAAAAGAAATAGATAAACAAAACGGTCACATGAATCACACACAGAAAAATTACACACATACGCAAACACACAACAGATTAGCAGGTTAACGAGAATTATTCTCAAGGTCATGCAGCAGATATACAAAGGGATGATAGGGGTTATACGGATTTATGTTGCAGCATCATCCATTCATCTGAAGCTATCACAAAGTCAAATAATGGCTGCTTTTCTAACCACATGACCACAGCAGAGGGACATAATCAATCGTCATAACTGCTGCACATGCAGCGTATGGCAATATCATCTTGGAGCATGAATCGTATATGTCTGCTGCTGTCGGATTCAATATCTATTGTTTTAGTTAAGACTTTACAAAGTTGCTGTAAACGACACTACAGTTTCGTCGGTATTACAAAGAAGGAACATCCTACTATGGCAGCTACCCTTTGATTGAGCTGTTTTGTATTATTTTCAAGGCAAAAATGCATAGGTTTTATTGCAGAAGTGCCTTAATGATTGTCTTTATATGCTTCTGTGAAATTAGCTTCTATAAATGCTGTAGCTTCATGAATGCTATCTTCCTCTCGTTGGTTTTATTCCTCACATTGAAAAAGAAAAGAAAAGGAAGCAAGCCACATTCACCCATCTTCTTCCTTCAAGCATTCTCTGTCCCTTTCAACCTTTGCATCCATCATCAAACCCACCTCCTTTACATCACATCACATCAACTCCCAGGGTGTGTGGATGTGTTTGCATATTTGTTGCAGCTCTGTGCCTCTTTTTTTTTTTAAATGACTCAATCTACATAGATGATAAAAATGCTTAAAAAGATGGAGAATTCTAAGATTTGCAAAGACATCTATTATTTATTTAAGGCTTTTTTTTAGAAAATGTTTTACACAGGGGAGCACGGTGGTGCAGCTGGTAGTGCAGCTCACCTCACAGCTTGAAGGTCCTGGGTTCGTTCCCCGCCGGGGACATTTTGGATGCTGAGGGTGTGTTCGTTCCTCCGCATCATCAGCACCACATCCTGGGTGGGGTTGGCAAAAGGGCCTTTCTGTGTGGAGTTTGCATGTTTATGTTCTCCCCGTGTTACCTTTGGTACAGTAGCTAAGCTGCGATACTCCCACAAAAAACATGCACGAGTCCTGGGCTGTACACTGCCTCCCCCTGGCCTGCCAGGGCGCCCGCGGGGCAGGGAGCATCCGGCTGGAACAACGTGATCCTTCCATGTGCAAACCCAGGGAAACCCTGCCCCGAAGGGCCTGCTCACTCCTCAAGTTAAGAAGGAGGCTTGAGCTTCAGTGCAGGGTCCTTGCAGGGTTGGCAGAGGGAGAGCAATGCCCAGGACTGTACATAGGTGAAAAAACCTGGGATAAAATTTTTTTTAAAAATGTTTACACTTTCAAAGTGCACAGAAAGTAGAAATAAAACATTTTAGAATAGACTCTTAATGTTTTTTTAGTACTGTTTTTCCAAATACAGATATCCCATTTTTCTTGCCAAATGCTTCACCCTACATTCAGTATAGATTTAAAACCTCAGAGTCGTAAATACCATTCCCATTACAACACCCAAGAGAAATCACTTGCCATTGCAGTGTGTAGTCACAGAGCCCCTTGCCCTTTAACTTCAATCCTTCTCATCACAGGGGACCAAGGGAACAGCCATGTGAAAGACTCATGATCCAAACCCCAGACACCCAACCTGGCTTGGTCTTTCCTGGCCATATTTGCATACATGAACTAGATTATGTGAAAGGGAGAAGCCACATCATGCAAGTTACATAAACTTGTGCACTGCGCTTAGAGGTTGCCTTATGGAAGTCCAGCATGACTGCAGAGAGACATAGATTTATTCATGTTGTGGGTAAGTGGTTTAATGTTTGCTGCAAATAAATGCAAAAAAAAGTGCATATAAAAGGTGCAAATCTATTTTAATCATTCAAAACAGAATGTGACATTGTAAAGGCAAGTGCTGTATTTACACATCCACACACACATAAATGAATATGCATGAATGAAATTGATACGTGAACACACTGGTCTATCACGTTAACATCATGTGAAAATAAAGGGAAATGCACACATTTAGATTTATCGTCAAATTTTCTCAAATACAGCCCCCATGCATAGTAACTATCTGTTTGCAGCCTCATGCAATGCAACACTGCTATCTTCTGTCCTGAAAAATAACTGCAGGACTGCAGCAAATTGATCTAGAGTGAACAAGTGGTCCTCTTTTTATTTTTAAATTTTGCTCATATTTTCTGTCTTTTCTTTGATCCAACAAAGAGACTAATAACTTTTGTGTTCCTGTATATGCGTGTACAAGCTTTTGCGTTGGCTAAGATTCCACCCCCAAATACAAGACTGAATTTTTTTCACGTTTGTCTCCCAAAAATTGGTTCTTTCAGCCCACACATTCTTTTCTAATTCCACGTTATGTATTTTCCACAGCTTTCTCTATGTAGGCTACTCTTTGCTTTACCTGTTCCATAATCATTCCCTTTTCTAAGTCACGCATACATGCATACACAAACAGACACACATCTCGTTAGCTGAATCTTTTTGTCATCCTCCTGTATTTTTATACCTCTCTTATGGCAACATCATCTCTCTTCCCCCACATTCCTCCCCCATGTATTCTCCCACCTTCTATATTTCTCCAATCTCTGTCTGTTTCCTCATTCCTCCCTTGGCATCTCCCTCTGCCTCTCTCTGCTTCTGCCTGACGTCATGGTAACCGCAGTGTAAGATTCAGGGCTTGCTTGACAGCGCACATGATTCTGTATATTTTTAAAAAAAAAGGACGGCAAAGACTGCCAGACAGATGAGTACAAATAGAGGTGGAGTAGGGGGAAAGACATGGCAGATTACATCTGAGCCACGCCCACATCGCTTTGACATGTCTGGGGAATGAACTGTTTAGGCTGTTGGGCAGCAAGCTGTGGGCAAGGTCGATGGCTCCAGCTTTTTTAATGATGTGAGTCACTCTGGCATGGTGCGGCAGACTGAGCAGGCAAGCTTTGCGAGAGGGTAAGAAAGAGAATGGTGTCATACTGATGTGTCAGCAGGCAGACAGAAGTAAAGGGGAAGATAACTTGAAGGAGCGAAGGAGTAAAAAGAAGGCATATGTGATGTTTCTTTTCTTTCAGAGGAACACGTAAGTTTTCACTATATGTACACATGTCGAAAATAAAAAAAAATGGGAAAAACGTTGTAATTCAGCAAAAGAGGAGAAGAATGATTAGAAATAAATGATAAAGTGTTTTGTAAAGGCAATGGATAAATGCCAGACCAAGACACAATGTGATTAGCATATGAAGGAATTGCTAGATCCTTTGAAAGGCAACCTGTGTTTTCATTTGCACACACACAAAATGGAAATTCAAATGCCGTCTCTCACTTTGCTACATATTCAGCTTCAGTATCCTGAGCAACCTTTGATCATGAATGTCCACACTGATGAATAGTGAATCCTTTGGGTCTAATTCCCATTTGCCTTCCACTGGATAAGGTCAGATAACGCATGGGCCAGTTTGTACTGGGTGCACTCAGCTAAACATGGTAATTTTATAAGTTATTAATCAAAACAATATTATGAGCACTATTATTGACTGAAAGGTGTTTCAAAAGTGTGCCAACATCAAGAGGTCTGTGACTGTGCATGAGGCATTGAGTCATAAAAGCAAAACTAAGCTGAGGATAGAGCTGAGTCACTGCTACAGATCACCATAACTCATCAAATTATAAAAATTCATAGGCAACAACCCAAAAGCAAGCTAGTCCTACATAAAAATATTTGTACAAATAATTTCAAGTGTTACTTACAGTAACTGTTGCAGGAAAATGGGAAAACAACAAAACCAAACAAAGACAAGATCTAAAGAAAAAATAAGTCTGTGTCTTGTAGTTTTCTTTGTTTAATATTGAATTTGTTGTTTTGTTGTAGGCCTATCACTCCATATAAACCCTGCCAGAGAATCAATGGTAGGCCTACATATAAAAATCATACATGCAATAAAATTTGATCAACCATAAATGATCACATTCTTGTCTTCCCCTGGTTCCTTTTTCTTTTTTGGAGTGATATTAATCACGATTTCTCAAGCAAGATTTTAATAAATGGTGCCTAACTATAACTGAAGAAAGGGGAAAAACTAATTCACAACCGTTGACGAGGACATGAAGACTTCCCTAAGGTTATAACGTCTTGTTCAGTTGTAAATTGGGACTGGCTGATTTCTCAAGTGCCATGAATGAGGATCGAGGAAATAATGAATGAATGGGACAAACTAAACGTCGAGTGCCTGCGTCACTTATTCCTCGCGGAAGGATATTGTTTACTAAGCGGTGTAGTTCCGGGTTCTGGAACTTCTTGTTAGGGTGGAAAAGGAACGTGGAAAACCTTTACTGGCGTAAGTATACACCGGAGCCACTCGTCGCATCTAGCAGGTGCACAACACAGAGCGGAATCAAAGCGAGTGATGGCATAGCATATGGTGTTTACCATATTTTTTCCAACGGCAGGAAGTACCGCCACTCTAAACTGAACCCTTGTGTTTTTCAATATATGCAGTCTATGGTTTTTCACTGGAATAATGTCACGGTAAGTAATGTGAATAAGCCCTGTCACAAGATTGTATGTAATTGTTAGCTAAAAGCTAAATGTAGCACGAAGGGCTAACAGCTGAGAAGTCTCTGAGGAAATATGAACGGTTGTCCCAAGATGTTTTAGATTTATCAAGTGGAAGCATAGCTTATTTTTTTGCGCTCAATGTTTTACATAGCTGGCTCCGTTTGTAGATAAACAGTGGATGAAATGTGTTGGACTACATTTTAGAGTGCAGTGTTGTCGTACTTCGTCTGACGTCAGTTGTGGCTTAGCTTAATGTTGATTTATCGCGTCACTGCAATTTCAATTAGCAGCTGTCGATGTTGCAGATGTTGTGGTTTGTATTCATATGTATGGGGAATACTTAAAATATGTGACAGATTGTTCGCCGGACAAAGCTTCTAGTTTTAGGGAGGAAAAAAAAAAGTTAATTTATTTTAATGCAGCCTTCAAATACGCCCAGTATTGTGCCAATAAG
>JAPMNP010710364.1:0-14360 GCA_029874935.1 Atherina boyeri
TATATATATATATATATATATATATATATATATACCAGTTTCAAACTGCACGAATTGCCAAGATCCCACTTTCACATCACAAGTTTCCTTCATCTGTGTAAAAATCAGGCTGCTGAGCTTACGTTTGTGACATACACAAGTGCACACACGCCCTTCCCAAATACGGCAGTAAATCTCCAGTGAGATGCCAGCGGAGGCAGTCCCCACAGGCCCCGTTTCACAACGGGGAGCAACAGAGTTGAAACTATATACAAACTGACTCTCCAAACAGCCTGCGCCACTCACTGTAGACAAGACCACAGCCAGCTAATAGGCCTAGTCGTCAGTTACTCAACGGTTTACTGATCGCTTAAGACAGAACTCCATATCGACGCCAACACAGCTCGTAAGGAGAGAAAAGTTTTTTATCTACTCTCCTGCAGCTGAGTCAGACTCATCTCTAACTTCACTTTAAATCAGTATTTCTCCAAAGATGCAGAAGCATCCACAACCGGATTTCAAGAAAGCATTTGAAGAATGTAGTAAAATAGTTTGCAGTGTGTAAAATAGTACATGGAGAGCTACTCACAGGTAGAGGGATGCAATCCTAGAAGCAGCCTGTCCTAAATCAGGTATGGAGGTCAGCTCATTATGATTCAAACGCCTGAAAATGACAAACTGTAGGTTAGAGAACAAAAGTAGAATGTACAGATACATACAAGGGAATAGTGTTTTTTGTTGATTTTTTTATTCCTTCCTCAAGTATTACAGATGCATAAAAGAGAAATATAGAAAAGAATTATGTATATATGAAACAACATTTTAAATAAATAAAATATTAATAAGAGGAAAGCCCTTAGCGAACATCTTGATTTAGAAGGTACTTTCACTGCCTCTTTTACATGTGAAACAGTTCACTTTTCTTAACCACACAAAGATAAATTCAATCCATGCATAAATCAAAAGATGTCCAATACAAGTTGTCACGTCGGTCATAGAGCCAGTGGCAAGTCATCATTTAAAAAAAACCCAAAAATAACATGGGAGTAAAACAGATGTCCAGGAGCGTATGACTGGTCGGCCAGCCTGCCAAAGATGTCACCAGTGTGCGTTTTTACGGTTAGCTCGTGCATGTGTGTGTACGTGTCCTGTACGCTGGCAGTGAGTGACACAAAGCCAAGCCCTCTCCTCACCATATAAAAAATTTACAAGGCCGGTGCTGGCCACAGTATCGGGTGGTTGAGGGGAAGGCTTAATATAGAAAACCACCACTTAATTCTCAATTGGCCTTAGTTCAAGGCAAAACATCTGAGGATGCTGCTAGGAAGTGGAGTGGCAAACGTGGGTGATGTCAGTGTAAGGCCACTGATTCATTGTTTCACTATGGATGCAAGTGGATATAAATTTTAAAACGTTTTCGTCAGACTTTCAGCAGCTACTTACAGTTCTCTCAAGTAGGGGAGGTTGGCAAATGCTTCAACACTGATGGATGTCAGCTTGTTGTGGCCAAGATTTCTGAAAAAAATAAAACAAAAAGTGTAAATATAACATTTTAAAAAAAGCATATCAAATCCACCTATCAAGGAAAACAATAACAAACATCAGCTGTGCAATAATTTTGATAAGAAATTTTCTATTTGTCTTCAGCATTTTATCAGCAGTTTAAACAAGGATCCTGATCAATAGCATCAGTTACACTACATTTCCCTTATAACAAACAGAGTCATTCATCCAGGTATGAATGAGTCTGAAATCACTGCAGTACATAAATCCAGTCAGCCTTCAAGGAGGGCTCAGATCAATACTATCGATGCGGAGTGCTTCTCTCTCCAAACAAAACCCACAGGCCATTCATCTGCAGCAGTCAATTTGCACTTTAGGCTAACTGTAGTTAATAGCCGGCACTTGACTTGTACAGCAGCTTCTTAGAAAGTGATTAGTCTGGTGATATAGTGACACTGCTGTCAGAAAAGGTGGAGGCCTGGTGGGTGCACTTGACATACATCTGCATTTCAGATTGAGATTCCCATTTCTTTCACACATAAACAAGTGCCACCTCTATCTCTCATACACACACACACGCACACACACACACACACACACACGCCTCCTGCCTAGCTGGCATGCAGCCTGCCTGTTGGCAGAGAGGAGGCTGCACAGAGAGCAGTGTTTGTGTTTGTGTGGTGGGGTTTCGGCTGGGCGAGACAAAGAGAGCCCACAGCTCTGAGCCGCCTGCCTCCCGCCCCTCCATCCCTCTGTCCAGACGTGAGAGACGGCAGAAGAATGTTTCACAGGCCTGCCGAGGGATGGCCGCTTGTTCCCAGAGACTGGGGGACAATTTTACCTGGTGTAATGCATTCCTTGTTGCCTTAAAAGACAGCTGAGTGGGGTGGAAATGGGGAACTTTCCATACTAAAACAAACTAGGAACAGTTAGTTGAATAAAAAAGTTACACGTTGAGACTATTTCTGTCATATATCGCATACCCGGTGCTTTTTAAGAAAAAAAGCAAACAAAAAAAAACAATCAATATCAATTGCTGTCTTACTTGACAGATTTCCCTTTCTTGTCTTCGGAGCGCTCAATTGCAGATAATGACAGTCTCCTTCCCCAATCCTTTCTCTCGACGTGTGTGTGTGACGAGATAATAGCAGAGCATGTGTCTGCCCTCCAGGTACAGGCCTGACAAGGAGGTGTGCATAAACGTCTATGTCAAGATGATCGTGTACTGGGGCACCTCCTATTGTGGCCTAGATTGCCAAATTATTGTCCCCTGCAACAGGAGGCAATTACCAGGTAATGGTGAAGTGCACAACGCAGTGATCCCACTGGCCGCCTCTGCCTGGAGGTATGCGCAGACAGCCAACACACACACGCAGACGCACAAACAGCAAAGCTGGGATAAAGTTGGGAAAGCGAGCTCGTCATCTGGAACAATAATCAGTAGCTTTTATTAACCTGCTTTTGGCACAAAATAGACGAAAAAAAAATTATTAGTCAGTGTAGCATTACAAGAAAATAAATCCTCATCCAGAAACGTCCCCATCAAAACACTGGAGGAAATCAACTATGCACATATTCATGTGTACAAAGCTGAAACCTTAAATGACGAGGGCACAACTCGAAGAAAATCAAGCATAAGAAAGAAAGTCAACGTTTGAGAGCCAAACTTGTTGTACCAGTGTGAAAGGCCACAGCAACAAACAAAACTGTCGTGTGTGTGTGCGCGTGTGTCTGTGTGTGTACACAAGCATGCACACGCCTCCTTCTCAGGCACCTATGCTGTTTACACAACCAAGTCTTTTTCTCTCCACTTCATTCAGACAGATTTATTCTCTTACGTATCAGATCAGATAAGTTTCAGTGTTTTAACACCTACTGTTGGAGGAGATGGTGATAAGGCTGCTTTTCCTCCAGCTCTATCTGCCTCCCCCACTTTCCTCTTAGAGGAAGAAGGGGGATGTAGATAATGCTTTCCTGAAAGTGACCTTACACTTTCTGGAAAGCGTAAGGTCTAGAAGAATTTGCTGTGACGGAATAAGAGGAGCCCTTCGACGGCTTCGCAGGTGGAGGGATGGAGGCGTGAACGCCAACAGAAACAAACATACTTTGGAAGAAGATGAACAACCAAACATATCCTGCTAGGTGCGTTTGGCTTTGATTAATCTTCCATAAGTTAAGTCATATAATTCAACGGGTCGCAGAAGCTGGGAGATATGCATGGCTGAAATGATGTGGCAAACATTGAAGCAATTACACTCAACTTTTATTCCCACGATGTCACATCTTCGTAATAAGCAGGATTATTTGACAATTAGCAGGGATCAAAATCAAAAGCAATCCCAACAATTTAACGGGGAAAAAAAGCTGCAAGTTGCAAACCTCAAGCTGCTCTGACTGGTGCAGGTAATTTTTTATAGTCTGCAACTATATCAAAGAAACAAAGCAGCTGCATTTTTATGCATTTTCCAGGGGGAGAAAAACTGGCCATCAGTGAGCACAAAGGTCAGCATAACCTGCTTTCTGGGGGGGTTGTGTATCTGGAATAAGGAGGCAGTTTTACAATCTCATCTTCCAACCTCAGCTGCTTTATCTCAATCACATAAACAAATAAACTGGAACATATTAGGAGGAAATGCCCTCTCTATAACACAAATTAATTGGTCCTGTCTGAGATGAGCAAGTTCAGTTAATTTAGTAACAGAAAATGAATGTATTACTCTCTTATAAAAAAGAAATGTAAGGCTCTGCTTGCAGTAGACCATCATGGCAGGGCCCGTGGAGCTGACGTGACATATAAAACTCATTAAAAGGCTTTAAAAAATAGCTGCGTTATGGGTGCTGTGGGAGTACAGGAAAGCTGGGAGTACCGGAGTGATGTCATAGCTTATGACACTATGCTTGTAAGTCAGCGCATAGTCTGTGTGTGGGAGAGGGGGAAGTGGGGAGCAGGGACTTACACATACAGAGATACATCATCATTATCTTTCCCCATTTCTACAAGAGATAAACGGAATGTGAACTTTGCTCATTGAAAGTGTGAAGTGTTGTCAGCGATGAGCCTTCTATAGTCCGGCTGCAAGACAAAAGCCCTTTAATGTGGTCCATTTCAGAGCATCATAAACCTTGTCAAAGAATAACCTGCGTGTCTGAGAACCAGACACACACATACACACTGCTCTTCCTGTCATTAAAGGCCAGTTTATAGCCCAGCAACTGCAGTGAGTGTACACAAAGCTGACACTAGCTCCAGGCCACCAATTTAAACACTAGTTGTACATGGGAGAGAGAAAAAGAGCTAGCCTAATATCTTATCAGCTCTGACAAGGTTAAAAGCATAAGCCAACTGACGAGATTTGCTATAATTATGATAAATCTGATTTGCTCAATTCTAAGGAGAAGAAAAAGTAGTGAGTGCAAGATCCTGGAAGTGTGAGGAGAACTTAGACCGAAGATCAGAGAGGTGCACTGCTAATGGGGTCGGCATATTTTACCATTTGTAGAACAGATTCCGTCCAACCCCCCACGCATTCAACAAAGACGAGCTCAAAGCCTTTGAAATCAGTCAAACTAGAGAAGTTTCTGAAGGCGCCCAACATCTTGGGGCCACGTGCAGCGTCGTTCTCAGCACTTCTGATTTGGAGCTGGAGCAGGAGAAGGAGCAAGGCTCTCCAAACAAACTGGTTCAACGCTGGGAATAGCGCACACTATGCCTGAGGCACTGTATGAACCCGACGGCCAGGCCTCGACATCATCAGTTTGGACACCGGAGAAGTACAATCACACTCGTGCTGTCCACACTGAATGCTTGTTTATGCAAACTTAGCCCATATGCACATGTGATCATGCTCCTGGATTAAACTGCTTTTTACCGTGATGACGATATAATTTGTTACAGTTTGAACCAAACATTATGAGCAGAGGGAAATGAGTGTCCCCAATTAATCTGAGAAAATAACATACACAAGACATGCCTCTTTACCGGGACTATTGTTATACTGCTACGAAACAGCTGACCATACACTCTTGACTTCAAAGTGAAGAAAAACAGTTATGTTCAATTTTCTCCCCCTTTGGGTGTTTATTTTACTTACAGAGCAATGATTACCCATGATATTAATTTAATGTGAACGTGTCTAGACGCTGAAGCTCAAATGCTCCTCCATATTCCATCAGAAAGGTGCAGAAGCTGAGGGAGGGGAAGGGGTCCAAGATATTAAAAAAAAGAAAAAAGAAAGGTGTTTGATCCAAGTCTCTCCTCATGCCTCTAAGGTCTGCGTGTTTTCTGGGCAGGAGCAGCTTCACTTGCGCAGTACCTCTCGCTCTCTGTCCAAGTCACGCTTTTTTATCTTCCCCAGATTTCCAAACGCTTACCAGATGTAGAGTTCACAGATGATTCATTGATCAAACTCACTTTGTAGACACTGACTTCAGGCGAGAAAGGGAGAAAAAAAGAAAAAGAAATGAAAAAAAAACTTGGCGCCCTGAAACGTCTTCACAAAAAAGTGCCATCTATTCTGCTGACAGAATTCCTGTAGAATGACTTGCAGCAGCAGCAGCTGTTTGATTGTCGCTAAAGCCAAAGCGTGGCCATGAGCTCATACCATATCTTCATCTTATTGTCAGACTTTATCTACTGTTATGAGAGAAGGGGCTCAACTTGAGCCGTTTCTACCTCATTTGTTCGCAGCAAAAGTGTTGCGTAAATTATCTCAACTTATTAAAAGAGGATCATTTCTAATACCAACACTCATAAATAAAAATTTGACTTCCATATGGAAACTCTTGGTGCGTTCACTAACGGCCAGATAAGGACAGAAAAAGTGAAGCGTGGCTGATAACGATCCCTGCCAGTGATTATAAACCCTTCCAAACCCTCAAGTTGGGACTTTAAAATATCTGCCAGAGGGCATGCGAGTCATGAGGCTAGCTAAACTATGACAATAAACAAACTTGGTATAATCACTCCCTAAACCACAAAATTACAAGGCTGTGGAGAGAGAAATGCCCTACAAACCACAAGGGGCTCAGCCTTGCTGAGTGGTGCTGCTGTTGCTGCATCTCTGCCCCAAACGCTCATGTGTTTTAGGAGATGACATGTTTCTGGAGCTTAGCGTACAAACATGAATCAGTCCATCTGTCATGTTCAACAATAACAGCAGAAACTGGCATGATGGGATCACTGTTCAAAAGGGCAAGCCTTGAACATGTTTAAATTCATTTGCATACCTGTTAATAGGTTTAAATAAAGTAAAAGACAAGCTAAAAATAAAAGGGGTTGCATCTGCCAACATGCAACCAGATTGGCCTGTAACGTTTCATTTCCTCTGGGCTCCTTGTGTGTTTACAACATGTGTGACGGCGGTTGAGGTTTCTGACCACTGACATAACTTTTACCAACTACTGGCCCCGTCCTGAAGGCAACAGGAGCAGCAGCAGCAGCAGACCGTAACATTAACAAAACACTTCCATGGAGTGGGTGGAAATCTCTCCACATATTCCCCCCCAGGCCAGGTGACGTGAAGCCACACCTCCTGCCGGCTTGTCCACAATGAGCCGGCTGAGCTCCCCGTGCCTGCGGGGAAACCACCAACATGAACCCATTTCCTGAGGGCAGAAGCCAAAATCAACTCTTGGGGGTGGTGTTTACCAATAAGACTTTAAATGTGTGGTTTAAGAGTATGGCTCGAGGTCAAGCCATAGCTGAGCACCAAGCAGTATGGCCGGAACATATGGAAACTTGGAAACCTCACTGGAAATGCTGGATTATAAAGCGGATCACTGAGCATTATGTATTTAGCAAAGGCAGGTGAAAATACAAAACCCATTACCATTTGTAGCCTTTTATTGAGTAAAAAAAAAGGATATTACAATCTCACATGAGAAAGGACGGAGACACGCCAGCTAACAGACACCCCGTATCTGCCTCATCTCTTTCCAACACAGTAATCATAGCCAAAATTAGTAATGCTCTTGCTTTTATTTACTTGCAAAATCCCATTATGCCAGTGGCACTGTGGGTAGAAATGCTTTTTATACACATTACTGCGGCTGCAAATAAGATAAAACACCACTCCTAAGATGGAATATATGACTGTGTGAGAGCAAACTTGCTCTACATGTTGTTAGGCTATTCATCAATCATAAAGAATAGACAAACATGTGAGACTAATGGCTAGCTTGTTAACTGTTAGGGAGCACTGATGGAGAAACAACCGGAGGAGGAAATTCATAACAATGATGGAGACCCTGATCTTAATTGATCCCTGAGGCTGAATACAGAGGTAAGACGAATATGTTAGCTTAAAACAGTTTCAAATACACTAAAACAAAACATTATTTTCCCTTTTTTAAAAAGGTAAGCGTTACATGGTGAATAAGATATCTTTGTCACCTTGCAATGGATGTATCAACATCTTTGTTACTCTCAAATCTAATCAAGCCCCTTTCTCACAGAGGAGTATTGAAATCAGGGTCTGGAAGGACGATTATTTTGACAACTGCAAAGCATTAGGCTTTCTTTTCTTTTTTTTCTCCGCCAAGAGCTGTGGTCTTGTTTGTGCCTCGGAGAACTTAAGACTGCCACTGATGGATGATCCGAAGGCCAAAACCTGCCCTTTGGCCACCTATCTTCCCTGGACAAATAAGTCACAAAGAGCACTTTTTCTTACATTTCTGACAAATGTGCTTCTACTTTAAATAGTCAGGTGAACGGCAGCCCTTCATTAGGCAACACAACAGCAACAGTATATCTGTAATTATGCAAGCGAGTTCCAATTCAAGTTCTGCAAGCAGAAGAAATTGCCAAATCACACAAGACTACTATTTTATAGCGTCTAATTGGTTAACACATGGTATTTCAACCCTTAGGCAAAAAGGAAAAAAAAAAACCTTCACAGTTGTGTCACTGTTGTAGAAGCTTAACGGGAAAAAAACATCCCCAGAACGTATTTTCTGTGGGGCAACCCCATTTACAGCAATGCAACGAGCAGCTTGTCGGTATATAAATAAATAAAAGTCTGACATTTTATATTTCCACATTTGCCACCTGCTTAAGAGAGGGGGGAAAAAATGCAGAAGCTCTGCAACCCTCCTACATTGTGGCGTTATAATTGCAAGTCCTGAGGTTCATTACTGTAATCCCAATTTAAGAGCCTGTGCCCTGTGCAGATATAATTGCAACATCTACTGTACATGACAGCGCAATCACTCTTCACCCACACACAAGGGTGGGAAATCTTCATCTATTTAATGCTGGATTTATGCTCTCTGCTTGAACAATCTGAACTTTACAGACATGGAAGTAGACCGTGGAGAGTGTATGATTAATTCAGGACTTTCTGGCTGATTAACTCATGTTGCAGTCACTTATTTAACACGCAGATCTAACAGGTGTTTCTGAGATTTTCCCCTCACACCAAACATCTAGAAGGGACACAGGGAGGAAAGCTGGACTACATGCCTCATGCTTACTGACACCAACAATATTGTCCTTCTTAAAGTAACTACTGTGGTGCTGCTGCTCCTTCCCTGGGGTAAACATAACAGAGACAATTGATTCCACACTGATTTCACTTGGCTCAGATGCCTGAAGGTGGAGATGGACAAACATGGCTTGTTTAAAACAGAGAACTATGCACAGTAACACACACACACACACACGGTCCACACTACTGACAGTCTTAAACTGTTATTGTTGCACTGAACCATAACAGCTTGTTCAAGAGACTTATAATTTGCAAAAATATTGCAGTCTCCCAGACATCTGTGCATACCACAGAGCAAAGAAATCCAAATACTTCTTGAGAACTGACACCAATGAAAAATTAAAACGCAGAAATACAATAGAATGGAGGACAAACTGAGCCCAAGGAACTTTATGATGGAACCCCCACTGATCTTGTATCTTCTGGATTTACAGTAATCACGAAGCAATCTGGCTTATTTACAGGCCCCTGAGGAATAACAATGGTTCCCTTTGAGTTACCTGCCAACATTATGTGGTTATCTCAAGTTGTGTGGAAATATGCAACCTTAGGTGTTTTAAAAGATATCTCAAAGCCATAAAGCCATTCCCTTTGAAAACAACAAGATTGCGGGTGCTTAAATCTTGACCGATAAGGTTTGGACGAGATAACAGAGGCAAGTTTGGGCTATCTTCACACAAACCAAAAAAAGTTTTAAAAGCAGCTGTTTCAAACAGGACATTTGTCCCACAATTGGCATTCACTGCCCAGGAGGACAGGAGGTGCAGCCCGGTCTGTGAACATGCATGATAAACTGCATGTGCACTTGATCTTGGCTAAGTGGCGCTTCGGGGGAACGAGGCAGCCCGGCCACAAGTGCCGTTATTCATGTTTCGAGAAGTCTTCTTAAAAGTTGCATTCCTCACTTCACTGGGAAAGATAAACTGTCTCACACAGGAACCTGGGAGCCAGAGCAGTATTTGGGCCTTTGGTCTTTAACCTCACAGGTTCCCAGCAACACACATACACACACACACACACACACACACACAAAAAAGATGCTGAAAAATCTGTTAAGAGATGCCCATTTGTTCGTTGAGGATTACCACTGGACATAACAGATGCAGTATGCTGTAATGAGGGCCAAAACATTGATTGGGAGGATAGAAAGCAGTGTTGTCTGTGAGTGAAGTTGTCATTCAGCCCGATAAGTGATGAAGTTCCCTAAACACTGGAGGACGTTAAATAAAAATGTCCCAAATTGCCTCATTTCCTAAACGAGCTGGCGGACAGGGAACAGACTGTTGTCAGGCTGGGAAACTCATTCATTTATAAGAAATTGGATTTGTGAACTATGGCTTACAACACAGAAAACAGATCGTGGATAATACCTGTCATTAGTCTGACTGAATAATGCAGAGGCTTATTTGTTTTGGCATGTTTGTTTACTCACTCCAAGGAAACAGTTTGCTCATTCTATCTCTAGAAACATGAAAACATCTTCGGTAAGCTGCTTTCAAACACTGCTTTACATAAATCAGAAGCTGTAAAAGATCTAAAAATTGACTTGAAGGGGGACGATGACAACCCACAACCTTCTGAAAGTAAGTGTGTTTTGCAGGACAGTTATTCAAAATGAAGATTCATTGCACAAAAATGAGATTAACAGAAACAGATCTACATTTAATAACTGCAGATTAAAACCTTGAGCTCTGTCCTGTATTAAATTTACATGGCTTTAAAACAAAGCATGTATTTAATGAATGATTTTAGGTTAAAAAATTGCATGCACAATCTACCCAAAATAAACGTGTGAGACAATCAATACAATCCTAAAAGAGTCAATACATCTTTTAATACCACATTGGGCCAAGACTGAAACTCAAACGTGTTTAAATTTTCCCTGCGGTGAATTAATCCTAAATTCAATCCATTAACAATCCCAAATAAAGTGCAACATGTCTGAGAACTGCTTTAGCAAGAAATTATGGTGGCTAGTGGTTAAATTAGTCTCCAGAGAGGGGTGAAAGGACCTCCAGGGGGGTATATATACATATTAATGGAGTAACAGGGAGTTCTAGCAAAATGAAGTTTAAAACTTATTCGAAGTTACATCTAACAAGAGGGGTTTGTTGTTTTGAAAGCTGCCTTCACTCCTTTTTTCATTTTTTAAAAATAGTTGACACATAAATAAGCAACTCAATGCAGTCACAAAAATCATCTTAAGACTGGATTCTTGGACTGAAACTTATCCACAGGGAGTCCTTACTTTAAAAAAAGAAAAGAAAAAAGTTTTAAACTCCATGTTGTTACTCAGTTTTGTTTCTCTATTGACAGTGTTACCCATTATGGGCTGGTCAATAAATAGTCTGGGGCACCTAACGCGCTTTACTTACAAGGAAACAGTCCGGACTGGAAGGTCCAGAGGCGTAGCCGTCAGCTCCTGGTTGCTGCAGTCAACGGAATCTCCGCTGCAGGTACAGTTCAGGGCACATGGCGTGTCCGAGCTCAATCCATAACTGCTCAACAGTCCGAGCGACAACATTAAATAAAAAAGGCAACGAGACACATATCCAAATCGTCCCAGGGACGCCGCCATTTTGTATCCAGTTTTAATAGCGCGGCCGCCGAGCTCTCCTTGTGCCCACAAGAGTGGAATATTAATGAAGCTTCGGAAAAGGTGGAAGCTTTCTGTAGCACATTAAATGTCTTCTTGTACTACAGAGGCGAACAGAAATAACTTTGTTACCGCAAACCTGTCCCAGCATTCATTTCTGACCCAAGTCCCAGCTCCAACTTTCTCCTCGGGAGTCCGACGCGGGCTTAAAATCAAAGGTAATTCACAGCATAACTCGTTCAATGCCCGTTTATACGTAGCCCTGAACTTAATGTTAAGTTTCAAGAATGTGTCCATAAAAGTGCGAAAAACTACTCCGTCAACAAGGCCACTGCTTTTGGGGCTATACGTTTAAAAAACTCAATAGCCCAAAAAAAGAAACATTAAAAGGACACTGCGCCCGAGTGGCTCCTGGTGTTACTGGTTGATGTGCCCAACAGCAGCACAAGTGTTTTAAACTAATAGAAAAGATGGACACATGAACTTCTGACCGTGCCGAAAATTGTCCACCATAAAGTAAAATCTGTTGTAAATAAGTTAGGACTCGCTGGTATAGTGGTGAAAACTCCAGCGTTGATCTCTCAAGGCGAGCGCTGCATATCGTCCAAATCTGCGGAGCACTTCACAAGCATAAATCCAACTTTGAAACGCGCACTCCGTCCCTTCCAAATAAACCCAACAAACAGCTTATCAGGTGCAGTCTGTGCTCACAAAATCTCGACGATCCGATTAATAGCAAAACAGGGTCCCCCTCCTCCTTTCGACCGTGAATTACCACCATGAGTTTTTTCCTTTCCCAAATTACTTTTCCCTTTTTTCTGGATGATCGCTCCGTAGTCCCACGTTGGAAACACAACAGCTATTCAAGGGTCCTCCTGTAGCTCACTCTGATTGGCGAAAGGGATTTGAGGGCACGACGTGATTGGTCGTTGTGCATTGTCCCCGCACCGCGGAGTTGAAGAGCCTTTGAGTGGCCGTCACTCAGCGGTCCGTGGACCCGCCCATGTTTCCCACCCCGGGGTGTGAAACCGCACCACCTCCCCTCACTCTCACTACTTCTTAAAGAGACAATCACCCAGATCAAGCTCTGTAATCGCATTATAACAAGCCATAATAACATAATTGGTTTGAATGCCCTAACAATTCCATTCTGACATCAACATTTACATGTAAAAGAAAGAGCTGGAGAGGAAGTAATAAACAGTAAGCTCTTCCTCTCCTCTATACTCAGGATGTCTGAGAAACAAAGACTTAAAAAGTCTTCCATTGCACTTCCAACAATTCATTATTATTATCACTTTTAAAATTCTGTAAACACATAGACATGTGCAAAATGGAACAATGAGCGTATATTTATGGTTTTCATTTAAATGGCCAAGTTCTGCTAAATTTACTTAGTTTAAATGGTTTGAATCATCTGTGGTGCATAGCAAGAACCAGGGCCCACCTCAAATCCTTGTGTAAAGATGTAAATGCTCTGTCAAAAGTGATGAATTCAAATATTCACTTATTTACTAAAGCAAATGCATATAAGGAATCATATTAAAGCATACTCAAAGCATCAAAAGTAGCCTACTTTTCACAAACATGTATTCATATATATAGTCATACTTAAGTAATGTAAAGCGCCTTTGGGTGTCATGAGAAGCGCTATATAAAGCTATGCATTATATATATATATATATATGAATATATATAATTGTTTTTGACACATAAATACATGACGATTATTAATGCTGGAGTTGGAATCAGTTTAATCAACAACAAATAGGTCATGATTTATTATTTTAAACGTGTACAAATGTATTGCACATACAAAAAATCTGATAAAAGATACTATGTCAAGTGATTACATTTAAGAATTAACTTTCCAAATATGGACCCAGTAAATAGAGTTTTTAAATGATTATAATTGAGTTAAAACACATGTGTAGCCCATAGACTGTAGCCTATACTTCCACAGCTTAGTGGTGCTCAAGTATAAAACTACATAAACTTTAAAAACTCAAAGTACAAGTACTTAAAGATTGTACATAAGCACCATGCTTAATAAATGTTCTTACTGCATATATTATTGCATACCTAATTATATTTCAAACGGGAGGCCATTCTGCAAGGAAATGACCATATGTTCGGAAACTTTTTAATATTCTTGCCGTCAGTTTTTATTTAGAATTAAAGGGCCTTGATTAATTTTTCCTCACTGTCTAGCATTTTAGAAAGGCTGCAAAGTTCCAGTGTGAGAATGTCTGAGCACATGCATAAGTTTGTGTGTGTCACGTCCATCCAGACTGATCTCTCCACCATTTCAGCGCCCTGTAATGGCCACATGATATCACAAAATTCTTCCCAAATGCTGAAACGATGTTTGCCCGCCGTCTCAGAAATGCACATCTGTGATAAATCAGGGGTGCTGTCAGGCGCCTGGCCCCATGAACACTTTTTCTCATAACTTTTTTTTTCTTTTCTTGGCACTGACAGATTGTTTTGATTGATTTTTGTCAGAGCTATTGTGATCGCTTCGCATTGGGTGAACGCCCAGATTTCATTGCCATTAATCACTATCAGAGCGAGGACACAGATATTCACACCTGCAGCACTGCAGGCAGTTTAGTGGCACAGTTCCTTGTTCCCTTTCCAGTGAATAGGTAAAGGTTTCGCATTGCATCATGTGTATGTGTATGAGTAAGTAGCCTACAGGTGATGCCTCCAGCTAATGGAGGCAAGGAAAATATCTGAGAAATGAGACCCTGTTAAAACATGATGACAGAAAACTGAGTAAAGGATGTTGCCCAATT
>JAPMNP010710378.1:0-10188 GCA_029874935.1 Atherina boyeri
GCAAGGCTCTGATTGGTGTGTCAAATCTGTGATGAATAGAATATAAAAGATACATACTAATCATTTTCAAACTGGCAATGCAGTGCTGTGAAAAAGTAATTGCCCTCTTCCTAATCTCTTACAACCCCATATTTATCACACAATTACTTTTTCACAGAGTCATGTAGGTTTGGAGAGCTTTTTTCCCTTAAAATGTGTTTATAAAAGATGTTTCTTTTAATAGTTTTTGCAATATTCCATGAAATTGGGTTCACTGCCCCATAAGGTGTCATTGATCAAAAGCTTTTAAAATATAAATTTCAGCTCTGAAAGTAATGGGACTTAATAAACATCAGCCAATCATTTCTGCTCTCAAAGCGTGTTTTATTTGTCTATTGGGCCGTCAATCATCTAGCTGTGAGCTGTGAGCCTCAAGTGGGCTGGTCTTATGCATGGCTTTACTCAAAAACTCGTTAATGGTCTCTGGTTTCTGAATGGCCACAAATATCTTCTATATACCACCTTTAATAGATTAAATCATCATTTAATAACATGTTGTCTTTACTTATGTTTGTCTAATATTGTAATTTGTATGATGATCTGGAACATTAAAGTGTGACAAATATGGAAATAGTAAGAAATCAAGAAGGGGACAAATACTTCTTCACAGCACTGTACATCATAGAAAATATCATAGCGGGGACTAGTCTTATCTAATCACTTTGACACATTTAATATTTGACTAATCTGACTGAATCTGAAACAGTAATTGGGGACTCTAACGAGCTGTACTGCATAGCACCGCAAACATACTTGAAGGTGGTACAGAGGATTTTTAATTAGGATCAAATTCAAATCTTTGTTAAAACCTACTGGAGAGATGTAGCAGCCCTGTACTTGTGAAAAGCCAAAAAAAAGAAAAAAAAATGAAGTGTGGACGTGGTGGGGCCCAAAGAACAGTAGCCAATAGATAACTACTGCATGTCGTTAGATATTGGTCATTGGCATGTCAATCAACCTCTCTTATTTTGCCATGTGACTTACGTTTGTAACGTACGTAATTTATGCAGCTGTTGTAATTACCCAGGGCGACAGCTAAGCAACACTTCATCCTCACAAACTGTGATGATGGCAGACAAGAAGCACGAACCACAAACCAAAAGCCGTAAACGGAAAAAACTTTTTGAGGCAGCTGAAAAGAGAAGACACGGAAGTGATTTTGGGAGAATCTTTTAAGCGATTGCGCACGTTGAAATCCGCAAAGGGGATAAAAACAGATGCATTGGTCGCCTAGTTCCTTTTTGACGTAGCGATGTGTGTTCTCAAGACGATAACTTAATGTAGTTGTTTGTAATGATTTCAATGTGATTGCCTGGAGGTTGGCTGTGTTGGCTATTCGTTTATTTTGGGCTAAACAGTTTATTTGCCGCTTGTGATTGGGAGTATGGCTTGGTTAGACATTTGCTATGCTACACTTAGGCTACACTAATATGCTAATGCAAACAAACTATAAAAAGCAGCCTCATGCGTGTTAACATTTGAAAAATTTATTTTAATGTCGCAGACTTGGAAAATTCTTTGTACCACCTTAAAAAAGGAATAATGGAAGCAGACTTAATTCAGCATTATAAGATCTTAAGCATGTCAGACATAACATCTGACTGTACACAGACAAGTTGAGGCTAAGCTATTCATCTTAGAATGAGAGGATTTTGTTTATGCTACAACAACTAAAGCCAAACTTATCAGGGAAAACGTCTGCTCCGCAAAATTTGTTTATCTGGTTTTCAGAGAGAGTTTCTTGAGAAAAAAAAAATCATAAAAACATGCTGAATAAATCATTCCACCACTGTATCCAAATATGTTTTTATAGGTAGTCTTTGGGGAAGAGTGCACTGAAATGGAGTGGTAATAAATGTAAAACATGCAGTTGAAGGGAATCGGGGTGTTCTGCAGACGGCATGTGAGCCCATGAGGTACAGTAGATACTCTAAACACTAAGCTATTAGAAAGCAACCTATTCCCACTTCATAATGCGATATGTGAATTGGTTTACAATGTAAAATATATTAGCTTTACAATAACATTTGTAGTGTAAATGTTGTCTTTTTTATATGGTTTCTTGTTTTGTTTTTTTTATAGATCACATAACTGTTTACTTTCTTTCTTTGCAGAAAGAAACTGTTCAGGCACGGAGGAATATGGGGTCCTGATATAATTTTCTCTTGAGTGAAAATATATTTAATTAATTCATTATTTTTCTTTTTATATTGTATATTTATCAAATTGCTGAATCCCATCCATATGTGCTGAACAGGAGCAATAGGAATGCTCATTAACAACTCATTAAGCACTTGAGATTTTTGTGGAATGATGAAGAATGACATCATGATGTGGATATTGCACAAATGTACTTTATTAAATTATGTGACACACTTTGCTCTGTAACACATGATGAAATTCAGCACTGAGCAATGAACATTAGCACTTCCAGTTTAATATCTTTAATATTTCTGGTCCTTGTGTTAAGTATTTCTGGCTTAAGATAAAGAATATTTATTTCTTGTTATTTTACTGATGATTTAAATTTCCTTTTGCTATTGCTGTATTGCGTTGTTTTTATGTGGGAGGCTTTGGCCTGCCAAGTAGCAACACACTTGCTATGGCGATAATCTTGCATATTTACATTTAAATGTGCATGCACAGTCCCTTTAGAAATAAATACAACCTAAATATTTAACTAACCCGGAAACGAGAGTGTGTCCTGCCTGAAACCACAATTTATTAACACAGTACATTTTTTAAACCTTTTTTATCAACAGTTGCCAGTTATTATAATTTTCTTATTATTTGGATTCTTATTACCAATAATAGTTTTGCATAATTTTTAGACTTAAGGTAAGGTGTACAGACATTTTGCCAGTCATTTAATTCATTGGTGTTGGCAAAAGATTGAAAAACTTACAAGTGTTTGGTTTAGTTGAAAATAACCATTTGGGAAAATAAGGATCCTGTCATGAAAGAAATGTAATCTTTCAATTTTAAATCCAACTCACCATCATGGTGTCTTACATTCAGAATGGTTAAATTCACAGATAAATTCACTTCTTCCCAATAGTATTATGAATGTGTATACGTAATGATCAATGTGGGTGAGTTACTGAAAGGACAAAAAGGGCTCACATAAAAAAGGCAGAAAAAAATCTGACAATTTAAAATTTTGACCTTTATATGCAATGTTGTAACTGCTGTACAACATGACAGTTTAGAAATTGCTTTGAGTTCTGCCCTGTGTTTAAGGGATTGTGCCAAAGGGTGAACCAGGGGAAAGTTAAAATAGAAGCAATGTAGATGTCTGGCACAAGAGCAAATATCTTACGGATCAGGGGACATCCCAAGCAATGAAATGGAATAGAAGCATAATGTAATTGGAAATATTCAAATTTCAAAACCAGTTTTTGGAAAAGCATTTTCTGTTACTAATTTAACTAAGCCTTGTGATAAGGACCAAGAAAATGGACGTAATGAAAAATGAATGGTAATGGTTTAATGTAACTTTATACAGTTAAGGCAGAATTTAGATCTCTTATGACTAGTGCTTTTACAAAATAATTTCATTTATTGATACACAATACACAGAAAAAAAGATTTAAAGTCTATAATGGCTTTAAATATTATCAAATAATTAGGAATTAATGGCAGTTATTAAATAATTAGCATTTCCTATTTAGGATGAAAAGAGACCGAGAACACAGTTGTCTTAATATAATTCACTTCATCTAATTTATTTAGTGTCCATTAAAGAGTAATCTCACAGCAGTTTACGAGGAAATCAATTCAAGTCCAATTAAACACAATCCAGCTCGCTCCAATTATAACATCATAAAATAAAACAAGAAACTAAATAAATCCAGTTATATCCAATTAATTCCAATCCATCCCATTCCAGTATATCAATTATAAAATGACCAGGGTTTTCCCCTCCGTGACACGGAGGGGAAAACCTTCCATTTAACCTGGAGAAACGTCTAGCAGAACCAGACTCAGGAAGGGTGGCCATCAGTCATCGGCCCTTTGCAGTTAGGGGACTTGAGAGGACAGGACAGTGACACAAACACAGACACAAAATGTTGTGAAAGACTCAAAAACATGTCAAAGAAGCGCAAGCTTTAAGGCCCTTTCAGACTTTGAGTGTTTACAATGAATTCAATGGAAACTGACTCCTATAAAATACTGTTTGCAGGAGACTAGTCATTTTCTGGTTCCTGCGGTTTGTGTCCCACACAGTGGTGCTTCATAGATAAAAGCATCTAAGACACATGACTGATATAGCAAACTTTCAACAATAAAACCGTCATTTCAGTAACTGAACGTCCATATCTTCTAGTGATGGGACGATACACTTAAACTGACGATACGATGCAACTCGATATGCCAGGGTCACGATACGATTAGTCACGATACGATATAAAAAAAAGAGAATATTACTGCGTGATTACAACTTATTTATTTTAGTTACAATTGCCAGGGAAACACAAACAAGAACCCTCCCTTGGTGCTGCTCTAAACCTAGGTTAAGTTATCTCAGCCTCTCTTAAGTCATGGCCCTGCTAGGATTGATTCCTCCTTAGAAAAACTAACATATCAAAATTAACATTTAAAACTTTAAAATTTTATAAATTGAAAAATATATATACATATATATTTATATATATTTATTTATTTTATTTTTTTGGCTATCCATTTTTTTCAAACTCGATGCATATCGTCACGTTTTGTATCGCGATATTTTGCCAAACGATATTTCGTCCCATCCCTAATATCTTCATCTGGATAAAAATAGTCAACCTAAACATTTTTCTTTGTCCTTCTTCAAAATACCCTATAAAATAGTGTCAGAGTTACAAAAGCCTGCCAGTCACACAGTATGCTTAGAACACAGCATGTGTGCACAAACTCTGCAGCTACTCACCTGTACAATCTTCCTCCCCTCTTTTGTATTATACCCTGCATCTTGCAAGCTCAAAGTTCTTTGTAACATGACCGATGGTAAAAAAGCAGAAGAAGAATTTATAATCAGCATAGGGTTATAATCATATATTTATACCACAGATCATGCTGCAATGAATATAATTATATATGCAACAGAAAATTAATTTTACACCAGACCAAAGAAGCTAAGCTGGTAGTAGACACCCTCGAGATGTGGTGTGAATATTTGCCTTTTTGGAAGGGCAAGTACTGTGACCTCATCATGTACATGGTAATTAAATTTAAATCCTGATTTGACCCTTCTCAAATGACTTATTTAAAGGTGAAAGTCTTGATCTTGGCTGTTATTGTATTGTTGTTCCCGCAGCCTGAGAGTCATCTTGTCAGTCAGTATTGTGCCTTATCCACAGACATTCATTGTGCCCTTTGTAAATGTCATCTACTAAACAGTATCAGCCCAATTTCATCACACTTTATCAAAGCAATATATTTCTCATGGCAAGGTTCAAACTAAATATGATGAACCCCATCTGAAATGAGTTCATCTCTGTGTGATCTTTGTCTCATATAACAAAACGATGTGTCCCAGTATTTATTGGGATCATTGTTTATAGGATTCATAAAACTTCAGGCTTGAAGGTGTCTGCCAAGTAGCATGCAATGTGTTTTTCTGAGTCAAATGTTTGAACATTGAAAAATTCATTTTATTTATTTATTAGATTAGGGATAGTACACGTTAATTAATGCTTTTGTATAAATGTGTTAGATTTTAGCCATGGGCTGATTTCCATCTGTAATCTGTTGTCCATCTGCTTTATCCTATTCATAGTCATAAGGTGTCAACTACCATTAGGCAAGGGCCAGGGTCCATCACTGGAACAACAAAGATAAACAAGACAACCACAAATACTTATATGCTTTATGTAGAATGGCCAGTTAACCTAATATGTGTGTTTCAGTCTGTAAGAGGTTATAGTTGCACAAAGAGAACATTCAAACTCTGCACAGTATTTGGACAATTTCTACCAGAAGCCTTTTTGCACTGAGGTGTTGGTGATAACCACCACACCACTGTGAAGCCCACATTGGATTATTTTGTTATTTTGAGTATCTTTTTTAAAAAAAAGAAAATATCAGGAGCCAGAACACAATTGAACAATTTCCTGATTGCAATGGTTTTTGTTCTCTTCACATAAGCATTGAGTCAGGAGAATCAATTCTGCAAGCGAAGAATATTGACCTACAGATGCCTCTACTTTGGTGCAGGCTTACAAGGTCATAGTCGAAGGTAGCTGCAGTAATCATCGGACGGTCAGCTCATGATCAGAATCTAAGTTTTGTGAGTGGACTTAAAATATTTCTTGTTGTAAAAGTAACACTAGATAAGTTTCCAACCATAAACCTCTGAGCTTCTGACTTGTTTTGATGGCACACTGGCATTTATTATGTACAATCCTGGGGCCACCATTGCCCTGGGGCTGAGAAAGCATACTTCACTACTTTGTGTTTCAGTCCAGTGCATCACATGACAACTGTGTTTGGACCTGCACCATGGCCAATTCAGCAACTAAACCCAAGAAGATATTATCAGAGGAAGTGAGGAAAAGAAAGAAAGCAAGTAAGAGAGCAAGACATAAGAGAAGAGTCAATATTAGACTGACTTCTACCCACTGGAGAGAGCTCAGAGAAGAGACAGTGTGCCCGATGGATGCTGTATTAACTGGAGCCCGACCGATTTAATGCCAAAATTATGGATTGTTTTCAGAGAGCTTGTGGACGCGTATCCCAATGTAGAAAACTACTGTGCAGTATTGCTGACGTGCGCCCAGTGAAAGGAACAAAGAAGAAGCTACAATGTATTTAATGATCGCACAAACCGCCACCATTATCATGATCTCCTTCACTGTCGCCAAGTTTTCCATTTTCTGTGACTGATGTTGGAACTCGAGGTGAACTGTGAACTCTGTACTGCCTTGTAGTGGAGTTATAGCCCAACAACCAAGCCAATGTAACGGACCATGAGAGTATGGGCAGTGACATTTGACAAGATTTGACACGGACATACAGTACCTATTTATGTACATAAAGGGAGCATAAATGAGCTTTTAGTCTGCTGAAGCAGATACATGTCTGTGATTTTTCCAGATCAGAGGCCAAAGAAACTATCAAATATTTTTTTTAAATGGATGTTGTGGATGAAAATGGATGAAATGTTTTATCTGCAGTGTCAACCCATGGTTCTTGCAGTATTTTTGAAAAAGAAAAAGAAAAGATTTCCATACACGGAGATTGTTATGGACTTCAGCATATTGGTGGGGTTTGAAACTGCAAATAGCTTACAACAGTCAGCTTCTACTCATTATTCCTGACGTTTCTGCCAGGAGAGATCTGGATTACAGTTAATCCTCTTGGTTATGTCTACATGTTACAATATAGATGGCAAGACAATTTCTAAAACCTAAATGGTTATAGCTTACGACTTTTATATTCATATGTCATGTCATGTCATGCGAACATTGCAATGCAGATATATCATCATCTTACAATTTACAAGCATGGATTGTGACACACTGGAAATGTGGACAGCTGTACATATAATGTGTTCTGGTAAGACTTGGCTCAAATTGTGCTGTTCAATAACATGATGAGGTAAAACTTTGGAAAAGATCAGATTTCTAACTCTGGAAATACTCAAGCACTATTTTTGTCATTCATTATTCCAACAGTAGAAATGTGCTTCCACAAAAATCCCTCCATATTTATGGTAAAATAAGTTCACTGCAAAACCAAGGGGCATAAACAAAATGTTTTTTTTCTCCAGCCCCTCCCTTGCCCATCACCTGGAGTCTGTATTATCATAATAGTGTTAAAGAAAATACATTGCTGCTTGCAAGTCCCAAAGTGTATCATTATCTCACAACCTTTTAACACTGACATCAAGAGATGACTTCTGTTCTCAGAAATAAATCTCCTTTTCTCTGTGTTTCTTTTCCCCTGTTTTTTCTGGTTCCTGAGAGACAGGACTCTCATTTTACAGCAGTTTTGACCCAACGTTACTTGCCAGGTGTTCTTTGGAAATGTTGCATTTGAGAGAGAGAAAATGAAAGCACTGTTTTCAGGAATGTTGTACAAAATGAGCCAATTAGGATGACTGGCTACCACTCACAGTGTTTTAATTTGCTTCTCACTGTGCAGAGTTTTTTCCGTTTACAGTTAGTTGACTGCCAGTAACTAAAATGCTGACATTGGATGGGGGCATTAATAATAATATCGCTTCTGCCATGCTGGGCTCTTACATCTAGATAATAGCATTAGAATTGCACCAACTGCGTCCTTACAACACCCTGTAGGAGATTCAGGCAATGCAAGTCCAATCTGATTAGGTGATTGGTGCCAGAGAGCAGATAATCACTTCAACATTGGCATTTATCTGATGTGTTGTTAAGGATCAGTTTTCGCCACTAAAGTTCACTACTTAACCGCCACTAACTGCGAAAATATGTGAACAGGAATTAGAACGGCTTACAGCATTTCTTGCTTCCTGTTCCTGTACGGGAGAGGATAACAAGAAAAATGTTGCAAAGAGCATGCAAAATGTCCTCTGCTGAATGAAAAACAGGCTGCTCTGGAAGTGACATGAGCTTCACACAGACCAGAAGGCACAAATCATTAGCAGGGTACGAAATGGAATGATGAAGACATATTTTGTGTTGTGGGACTCAAAATTACAGTTTTTGGGGGGCAGGGGAGAAGAAGGGGAGGTAGCTCGTTGGAGAGGTTTCGGTGTGTGTGGGTGTACAAGCAGTGAGCATGAATTGTGAATGAGCAAGTGTCTGAGATGCACACTTGCATAACAACTTAGCTGAGAGGAAAATGGGGCTCGCAGAAACTGGAAGGGAAGCACTGGGTGTTTTAAAGACATCTTGTTGCCTTGTTCACATTAAAGGATGAGAACCTCTTGGCAAGATTACAGTTTACTCATTTAGGTTATTCATAAATAATTGAATGTTGTTTTAAGTGCCATCCTCCAATGACAAGAAACCTTTCAAATCTATGAAATATTCTTTATTAGGTCTACAAATGTTTATGGGGCCAATTAGGTAAACTGATTTAAGAGACCACCTGTTCTCAGTGGCAGTCTCAAGGGGATACACCTGACATAGAAAGGGTCTCACCTCACAGAGACTTTGTCATCCTGTTGATGAACCACTGAACTGTCAGCATTTCCATTAATGTGTTTAAATGCCAAGTTATTTTGTGTGTGTGCATGTGTTCTGGTAAGATAAAGTGAAGTTATCTTAGTTAACACTTCAAACATGAACTCTTAGAGATGCAGTATGTTTTAGACCAAATTAGGGTTGTCGAATACTGGGTTGGCCTCACCTTAATCTTGTAAATTTGGTTATGTGGCTTGACATTATAAAAAATCGTACATATTCTCCATTTATAAAGTCCATGGTAGAGAAAAGGAATATGATGGAAAAAAGCAGGAGTCGAGTCAAAGGTGCTGCTGTTGCGGGGAAATGAATAGAAAAAACATACAAGCAACTGAATACAGAATGGACTGGATGGGGGAGACTGAGTACAGGTGGTGACATGGTGACCGAAAACAAGAACATTAGGGGGTTTCCATCCACCTATTCTTATTTGAATTTTCAAAAATAGTGAAAATAAACATGAATGGAAATGCTACAAATTAGAAAAAAGGGCAAAAATTTGCGAACATCTTTTATGCTTAGAGGAGGTGGATTTGTCTGCATATCGATAAAAGTAAAGTGCAACTTTTTGCTATGAAAACAGGTTTTGCGAATAAACGATGACTGGACCGGATACCTCGTCACACTTCTGGATGCTGGAACGGATATTACGTCACACGTATACCTTGTTAGTCAGAAATTCCAATCAACTGACTCGTTTTTTTTATATACTTAGAAAAATGTATTACATACAGCTGACTTTAATCCATGTGATTCATGTTCCTCAAATCTTCTGAATCTTTTCTTTTAAAACTTTGTTTAGTTTTCAGCCTCAGTTGTGTTGTTTGTTTCGTGGCAGAGAGACAAACAAAAGAACTTCTGTAGTCGTACGTCCCCAGCAGGTCCCTGAGATCCAGTGATCAGGGCCTGATAGTTACAAAAAAAACTCTGCTAAAAACAAAAAGGTGACAGAGCCTTTGCAGCAGTGGCCCCCTCCTTGTGGAACTCCCTTCCTCTCAGC
>JAPMNP010710431.1:0-12242 GCA_029874935.1 Atherina boyeri
ACAACAAAAGATAGAAAATGTGGAAATGTAAGTTTTCAGACTCCTGGTTGGAGATGCCTGATTTTAAACAATCGCTTACGCCTGTCGGCTGTCGCCGAGAACAACCAAGAGGTTTACTTTGGAAGCAACCAAGCGGCATACTCCGACGGTGAAAAGTGAAACCTAAGCGGGAGTGAGAAGAATTGACTTGACATCAGAAATAAACATGTTTACAGCCTGGTACAAACATCCATTTTAGGTTTAACATGTTAAGTTTAATTTAATTTATAACTCATCCGTTTAGATGTTATTTAATCTGGAATTAGCGCAAAATTATGGGCGTGTCCTTTTGATTGATAAATGACAGATGGGGCTGTGAACACTGGGGCTGGTGGCTACTGTTTTGCTCCAGCTTTTAAATCTGCAGTGATATCCGGCGGCAAAGAGAGACAGAGGGTAGCAGTAATGTGCGATATCAGTGATTTTTTATTTTTATTTTTTTTTTCCCCCCGCATCCGATCCCTAGTCAGATTCAAGCTAGTAATGGCGATATCGATCCGATACTTTGTACAACAAAATAAATGTTTCTCATAAAATTTCTTCAAGGTTGGCAGGTGTGCACATGCTGCATTACGAAAGGAGAGACTTTCTGTGGTCGGAGTGACTAATTCAGTGAGTCTGATGACTGGCGTTTCCATTTGCTAAGGCATGTTTTAGTACAGTTGGACACAAAGTTGGAGCCGCAGCTGCAACGGGAGACCCGGAGTTCTCGTGCCATTTCGGTCCCACGGTGGGTGTTCTGGCCACCAGCTGTGGGTTCCTCAGATGAGCACCAGGAGTTTGCGTTTGGTGCGCATCTCATACGTAGCGTGATCTTAACCCCCCACCACCCGCGCACAAAGACACGCGTGCCACCGTGGAGCACTGCGCAGGTCTCCTCCAGGGAAGATGGCTTTGCCTGGGACATTCAGGGGGTACGCTTTATACTCCCTGGAGAAAGTGTGCCATTTGATCCTGGCCTGCTCTTACACTGATCTGCTGTGGACTTTTTTTTTTTTTTTAAGGGCTGCTACACATTACTTAAGGGCTGCTTTGTTATTTTCAAATTGCTCCATTTTTTTTTAACCTGTAAATAAAAATACACATTGGCCCAATAATTCTGTAGCCTTGAGTCTGGAAACTGTTTGATATAATATAGCCTATATTTATTTTTAAACAAATATGTATCAACTTCTCTTCAGGAGTGCGTGTCACAGGCCCCATGCTGTTTACAGATGTGGTCATCTTTTCCAGATTAGATTTTTTTTGATGCCACTTTTGAGGCTTCCAAACAATATAAGTTTTTTTTTTCCCCCATTTTCCCCCCTTATAACTTGTATTTCTTGATCCATTAAGCTCTTCTTTTTTACAATCTTGGTCATGTTTCGTTCAGTCATGTCGCAAAAACAAGGCGTGGAAAAAGCTGTTGCTGAATATTTATAGGCATGACTTTCATAGTCACGATTGCTTACGCTCGGATCTGTGCAGATCTCACTCGTTCATAAATCCCACTCTGGATCTAGCATATTTGGAATATACACCCTTTTTTGTGTGCAATTTTTATAAATGAGGGCCAATGTATATTCCATTAACAACGTCGCCACGCACATATTTCTATTACTTGCAGGGAAAATTCAAATGAATCAAGTGTTTGAGGAGTTTGGCTTATATACATTATCAGAGCCAAACCTGTTATACGGTGGACAGCAATCTTTGAATTTAATTTATATCTTAATAGGAAACATGGAAATATTATGAATTAATGTTATTGGTAATAAAATCCAAGTTGATGAATAACTCGCACCACTTATGAGTTTTTTGTTCAGTTTTTCCCAGCACTGTAATGTGAAAGGAACAGTTATTCATTTTATTTATTTATTTTTTAAATGTTTTTATCCCACGTTTTTTTCCCATTTTTCCACCCGGTGCTCCCACCTATGTACAGTCCTGGGCATTGCTCTCCCCCTACCGACCCCGGGAGCTCAGCTCAAGCTTCCTTCTTAGCTTGAGGAGTGAGCAGGCCCTTCTTTTCACCCGACGGGGCAGGGTTTCCCCAGCTGGATGTAGTGCGTAGAAGGATCACGTTATTTCAGCTGGATCCTCCCCGCCCCCTCGGGCGCCCCGGCCGGCCAGGAGGAGGAGGTGTACAGCCCAGGACTCGTGCATGTTTTGTGAGAGTCGCTCACCTGAGCTACCCAAGGGAACACAGGAGAACATGCAAACTCCACACAGAAAGGCCCTATTACTCCTCTTAATATGAATTTCTGATGAATTTCTTATGAAATTTAAATATCTTTGCCCTAAATTTAAATTTGTCCTCACTGTCACACTGTTTGTAGCCATACTCTTACTCCAACTTTGGAGGGGTCGTGATTCCACAGATGCCGATGAACTACGCACAGAATGCCTACACCTACCAGGTATGTTTTAGAATAATTTAAAAAAGGCACAAATTTTAAACAGTATCCTGCACAATCTCTCCAAGGCTTCAGATGAAGGTTTCAGTCTGCTTTGCCCACCTCTCTCTGCCTATTTAAAAATCCATAGTCGAAGTCTGGCTTTCTCTCTTGCCCTTGGACTTGGCTGACCCCTTTCTCCCACCCCACAGTACACCACACCTCCTTGGACTGGAGACCAGAGGACACGGCCTGTCAATCAGGTACCTGTGCATTTATTGGGATAAAGACTGGACGGTATTTGTTATTTTCAACCTGCATAAAACATATTCATCCTTTAAAAATCACTCGATATGTTTGATTATTTTCTTTAATATTTGTGCTTTGAAGAGATGCGTTCTCTCTCCACAAGTTTTCCTTAAACTGTTGTATACATGAGTCCCACTAGAGGGTGCTGCAGGCTGGTGGTGGCATCCTGAAGAATAGACTGTATCATTGTAATGCACCTGAACTGTACAAAGTTGGCTTTATGTACTTTGTGTTATGTTATCTACTGTTTCCAGAGCTTTGTGGACTGTGGAGTCCAGACTATGCTGACTGTGCTGTAGTCCAAAGCTGCTGAGTCCCCTGACAGGTAAAGCGCTACTTCAAAACACATTTCACAATAGGTAAAAGTTTTGAAGGAACAGTAGCCTGCAAGATGCTGCATTTTCTTTCTCACCGTAAGAGGTTAATCTGTGAGATTACATCTTGAAATTTGGATTGACTGTAATGAAAACTAGCTTATTTTAGAGTTTTTGCATATTGTTGACATTTCCTTTAAAATCTGTTTCTGAACTTCTCTGCTCCACCTTCATAAGCATAATTCTGTCCTCAGTATCTTGTCAGTTTTCTGATTCTTTAACATAAAGTAATTTACAGGCACATTTGCAATTATGGTACAGTGTGCATTTGAAGAAGAGGAAAAAAGGCTTATTTGCTTATAATGAAATTTTCTTCTCTTTCCTCAAATTCAGGCAGTGGTGGCATCAAAGAATCCAAATGCAGACAGTGACATCTTGATTTTCCAGACCAGACATCTGGAAGCAACTCGACTCCTCCATAATGTTGTCGGAATTCCCTCACCTTTCTTTCTTTGCCTCAAAATTTGAGAGCCATTTTAACACCAGACTGCATGATCTTTCCACTTTAACTGTACCAGTTTGATCCCAGCCACTTCAACCAAGATTATTATGGTTGACCTGATGTCAGCTGCTTTTAACTCACTTGGATCACAGTGACCGTTGCACAAAATGAGCAGAGCACCATGAATGTACCAGCTGATGCATGGGATCATATTCTTCTGTTTTTTCTTTCTTCCCTTCCCCCTTTGTTTATTGTCCCAGACAAAAGATGGAAAGACTTTTAAGCTTGTTCTTTGTGCTTATTTATGTTTTATTTATTTTTTGAATTATTTTAAATATTTGTTTGGGGTTTTTAGCCTCTGCGAGGGCTCTCTGTACATAAGAAATATGTTTCTATATATTGTAACAATGTCTTGACAGTAATTTGGTTGTTTTCAGCTCTGGAGTGCTTCTCATCTCCAGGTTAGGTTCAATGCTCCTCTGATTAAGATCTTCATTAACTTTTCTACTACAGCATAAGGAGCACATCCATTAATTCAGGCACTCATTTATTTTGCGCTCAATTTTTTTTTTAAATTTCATTTGGTGTTGCCACAGTGAATGAAAGGCAGTTTTGTCTCAGCACCTCATCAGTTTGTCATTTCTGGTTTTGGGTCATCAGTCTAAGTTGGTTCCTGAAGTTTGTAGTCAAGGTCAATCACGGCATCAATATATTTTTTTTCTGTCCTTTTTCTTTTAAAGACCATCACTCAATCATCTGAAAGGTTGGAGGAGAAATGTAGAAGATGTAGGATTAGTTTGAAAGTAAGGTGCTTTTACCTTCATTTATTCACTGCTCACTGTCTGTTCACTACATGTTTCAGGGGTTTTGGGTTTTAATCTTGTAGATATTTCCACAAAGGATTTTATAAGTATGTCACAAGTGAGTTCACTTGATGTTTTGATATTTTGATTTTGAAGCAGCTTGGCACAACTGAAAATGCACATTTACGTATGGTGAACAGCACTGATTTTTTTTTTTCCTTTTTGACTCACTTGTTTATAGTTTTGTATGGACATTGACCTTGAGGTCTGTTGTGTGCAGGTGTCATTGTGTTAAGAATATTCCTGTTCAGAGAGCCTGGGCACTGCACTGTTTGGTATTAGTTGGTGTTCATGTTTGGCAGGGTTTGGATATTTTTGTTGAATAATAAAGTTAAATTTGTTATGTTTGTACATGTTCTTTAAAATGCTAAGTGTTGTGCTTTTTAGAATATATGTGTTAAAACTTACATGTTATCCTTATGAGTGGGTATGCAATGATCTGCAGGAAGCTTTGGAGAGCAGTGTGCCTTCCAACTGCTGCTCCATGCCCGTCAGTGGTGGCTGCTTATCAGCCAGGGCTGGATTGCTCATCTTGCCTGGCAACAAGCCCATCATCTTTTGGTCCCAGCTTTTTGTTTTTGTCATAGTCTGATGGTGTGACTGGGTTCCCCCGAGTGCCATTTTCAGCCTTTGACCCACCCTCCTACCCCCCTGTCAGACGTTTCTGAATTATGGATAAGTCTGGATAGATGCTTATGAAATATGAATTTTCTTAAGGAGACCCCCGAAAAACACTACTAATTCTGTAGTAGGCCAACATCTGCGTGTATTGAACACAATTATTAAAACATCCAACCTCTGGGGACATTGTAGGCTGCTCCTCTCACACTTAATCTCATGAATTGATCATCCTCTTACTTTTCTTTGAATTGCATGTTATTCCATCATTTAAAATTGGATACAGATAGTTTATTTCCCCCTGTTTGATGTAAGCTGAACGGTGAGTGGGGAACAGTGTGGCGAGAGGAGGATAAACCGCCCTCTTCGCACGCTTCATACAGACGGAAGAGCGAGGCGGAGTGTTCATCGTGGGCTTAGTCAGTTGTACTTTCTAAATGAAGGATTCATGTTTTGCTCCCATTGGATCGCGGGGTCTGTCAGATCCTATGTGTGTGTGTCTTGCAGCAGCCGTGACGGGGACAGACACTAAAGACGAGGTAGAGGAGGGACGAGTCGAGTGGTGTCAGGAAGCTTTAAATACCGTTTAGACTTCGTAAAGACCAGGAGCATATTAATTGGTGAGTATAGACGCTCGTTCTTGCCTAATAATTGATTAACAGAAAGGAAAACATGTATGTTCATATAATGATGATCGGCAACCAAAATGAAATGTAGCCACCTAACATTTTAGTCACTTTTTGCAGCACATGCGACTTTTCTAATGAAAGAGTAGCCCCTGGGATTTTTACAACTTCCTAAAAGAACAACTTTAAAGAGAGTTAAACGAACTGCATCAATGTATTCCTCCTCAAAATTCCGCATCAGAAGTCTGAGATATCTTTCCACCACAACACACCGGTGACAGATGACAGCCCCCGTGGGGTTTGAACTCTCATCCATTCATTTGATTTGTGTGATGTTGCGTGCCATTTGTATTCCTGGCGCAACGAAATGAGTAAGCCCTCTGCTCGCTGTCACAGGTTGAAATGAACTTAAGATATGCGTGACAGAGTAAATGTGCCGCGCACAGATGGAAGAACGGGGTCTGAGTTTGTGTGCCAAAGCGAGAAGGATGCTGTGCGTAAGCGAACTGTCATGTATCATTTCCCGTTCACTAAACTAGCTCCGTTAACGGGCAGCGCCAGCCCGATAGCCACGTGTTGTTGAGACTGGTAGTGCGCGCGTGCTGTGTACGAGGTTGAACGCACCAAAGAGGAAAAAGCGAAAACCAGAAACATGTAATTTCAAGCTAGGCTGCACCCAAAATGCATGGGGCATCAATTAGTTTTATGGCTGCAGCATAAAGCTAGAAATCTGTTTGGAAAAAGCTGGCATTAGTGGTGAGCGACATCCAGTTTTTCACACTGAACACCACTTACTCCTACTCTACCCCAATCCACACTAAATGTTTAGAATCGGCTTCAGGGCTTAGTGAACTGATACTCTAGTTCAAACAACCCTCTTTTATTCATAAACTCCTGTTTTTTTTGCGAGGGAGAAAAATAGGCTGTGCACAAAGCTGCGTGACAGACCAATACATCAATGTCATAATTAGTTTTTATCCTCCCTCTGCAGCCTCATTAAAACACAGTTTGAGATGACTACTTTGTTGCTTGGAGGAATCACACCTCCCTGCAGGCAACTTGACACGCTCCCACTCTGCTCTCAGTCTGTCTCTCTCCATCTCCTGCTCCTTCTGTCTTTCTCCCCATTCTATTCTTGCTCTCCTCTTTTCTTCTTGATCATCAGCAGCATCCCCCATCGAAACACAGTAGAACCCAGTGGGAGGGAAGCCTGCTACGCAGGAATCAGTCTCTCACCTCTAATTTTAAAATTCAGGGAAATACTGTACCTGTAGTGTACACACAACCTCCAGAAATAAGTAGTTTACAACAGCATACCTTTTAATTATTAACAACTGCAAAACTTTAAAAAAAAAAGTGACTTAATGCAGTTTCACACACACTCTCAACAGAACTATAAAGACCTTACTGAAGTTATAATCCCATCCCTTCCTAAGGATGATTGCTTTCAAATAAATCTGCAAATGTGAGCCCATACCAGCAATGAGCATTTGTTGATCCTAATCAGTTGGTGGATTAGGTACTTAAACATAACAAGCACCTATACTGCTTGCAGCAAAGGCTAAGCTAACACTCTTTTTTTATTTCTTCTGATTGCATAGAATATTCGCAGAGTGGTGTTGCTTACAATTCAGGGCAATATAGTGCTGATGATTTTGACTATGGAATCAGCATTGATATGGTTGAATAATTGCAACACTAATGCAATTAATGTTAAAATTTCCAACAATCACCTCATAATTAGTTTTCCTGAAAATCAAAGGACTTCTTCTGACAACCCAGAATGTTTTCACCGATGCTGATTTGTTTTCAGTTATTAATTGCACACGATGCTGTTGTGACATAGATGACTGTAAACATTAATTTGATCAATTTAGACCAGTAAATGGGGAAAATAAGAGTCATCTTTTTTGGGGGGGGTTTAACAATTTTCCTTTAAATAATCACAAATTCTCCCTAATCTACTTATGCATCTTTAAGTACTTGCCACAGTTTTTCTGTGGTTATAAGCTGCTGATCAGAACTCTGTGGGTGTCAGACCATCTGTTGCAGGGCTCCCGTTCATCTTGCTGCTGAAGTTGGAGAGTCTTTTATGCTAAAACGTTTCTGATCCGTTTATATTATATACACTGAAATTATTAAGATATCTTTATCAAATTGCACGTTTTTCTTTTGTCAAGAAAAATGGCTCAGAGTTTAAAGACAAACAGTTTTCATCATTATGAATCAGTGTTCACTGTGTCGTTACCTAAATGCAACTGAAGCAGGTTGGATTGTATAAAAGTACAATGTTGCATCCTTATGTGCAGTGTTAGTCATTTTTCTTCTGCACAACTTGCTTTGCATTTATACTGTCTTACTATATCGTAACAGGTGTTCTTACATGTAAATAAGCGTACAAGTGCATTGTCATAGTTGGTTTTTATAGAGTAGAGTGGGGATGTTTTTCTTTAATTAAACAATGGTTTGGACAAGAAAAAACATTCAGAACTTTTAGAATGAATATTGTTATATCACTGTTGTAGTCTCTGCAGTAATCCTCTCCATATTCACTGTACATTTACCCCAGCCTGTGTCCGTCCGCAGCTCTCCCTCTGCTTTAGATGAATATTGCTTCTTGTAAAGCAGGCATCCCTCGGGTGGCACAGGAGGTAGCAAAGCAGTGGCATACAGCAGCAGACAGATTATGCTCTCACACAAATCTGCTGCCATTTCAAAAAAGCTCAGTTACAAGAGATTCTCTAATGAGAAGCCCTCTGCTACTCCCTGTCTGTCACTTCATTCTCTCTTTTACATTCCTTTTATGTGTCTCTTTCTCCTGTCTCTCCCCGTTCAACGAGTTTTTTTTCTTTTTCTTGCTGTCAGGGCCTTTTCTCCCTATGTATTTGTGCGACAGCATGTAAGAGATTCTGTTTGAAGTCAACTTGTAGAGAAAAAGGCCTTGTATCAAGCAAAAAGGCCTCGAGTATTCTACTCTGTTGTGTTTCTCTGGCACTAACCTGGGGTTTTCATTTTGTGTTGTGTCCAATTACAGATGTCAGTTTTTTTAAAACCCCCTGACAGACCTAATCTGCTAAAGTGAGACCTTGTGTTTTGAAAATGAGCTGTCAGCATATATTGAAAATGAAACTGAAATGGTTGGATCAAACAGTGGATCACTTGGTTGGCTGGGACCAAAAGGAAAGCCAATAACATTTCTTTTGAGAGCAACAAAACTAACTGCCACAGGGAGCAAGAATGTGGATCATTTCAAATGGTTATGAATTCTAGCTGAACATCACGAGTGAAGGGAAGTCGGGTTATGAATGAATGCAATTTATTTGAAAATTCAAATCCCTTTCCTTGGATTGAGGTTGAAATTGGATTAAAATACTATTGTAGGAAAGTTAAGAATGGAATCCAATTTGAGACTTGGAGACACAAGAATGTCTCCATTACAGTGCAATTGAGTTTCCTCCACCCACTCATGACTGACCCTTACTCTCGAACCCAAATCCATTTTCTCTAACCAGCCAGAGATGAAGCCTGCTAAACATCCCCTCATTGTGCTTCTTGTTCCCGTTAGCAGACAAAGCATATTAAAGTACAGCTCTTCAGGAAAAATGTTGGGAGTGGATCTACATGCTCCAAGTCCTAACCTGGGGCCCTCTTGGCTGGCTGCCTGTCTGGAGACATTGTAATAGTTTTATGGGACAGAACAGGCTCAGCAGGGGAGCACATTTGCTGTGAAAACATTTTAGCTACCAGACAGAATGGTTTGGTGGTTACAGAGGATTGGAGAGCTAATAATGTAAAATAATGAAAGATAGTCACATCCACTGAGGCAGTGGGGTCCATTCAAGGAAAGGTGGATTGTAGGGATGTGAATCTGAAAGCAACTCACAATTCGATTCCGATTTGTGGCTTGACTATTCGATTCAGAATCGATTCTCGATTCAGAATTGATTCTCGATTGACTAATACTCTTAGTAAAAAAGGTGCCAATTCCAGTAGGGCTTTTCTCCCGATTCAACTCTTTTATGATTTTTTTTTTTTAGGTTCAGATTAAATTCAAATTGTGATTCTTAAATATTGTAGATTTTTAATTATCTATAGTACTGAAAAGATATCAATTTCTGAATGTTATACTTCCCACATCTTAAACATTTACAACAGAATGAATGAAAAATATAGACTTTCTGAAGTAAACTGCTACATACTTAAATAGTTTCATATTAAAGTGAACTTAAACTTTTTTTTCAAAGCCTAGACTGCAATTTGATCTTTTAAATTGTTTTTTTAAGATTAAAATTTTTTTTTTTTTTAGTTTTTTTTTTTAGTACCCCGGCCCTAGTGGAATGGCTGGCATAGGGCTCGGTCACCTACGTCCTACCCGAGACTGAACAGCAGGGGGTAACGTCTTTTTCCAGGCCGCAGCGCAGATCTTCTGCCCGCCTCTGGAGGTGAGCCTGGGTACGATTAGGTTTCTGCGCGATTACTGTCACTGTCATGCAAATGGTCTTTAGATGTGGTGGCACAGTGGTGCGTAATCGACATGGCTGGTGTGACCGCAGGACGTACGATAGATTTTTGGAACCCGGTTGTGCTTAACCGGGTCGCCCAGGTGTGACCGCAGCCTTATATGTAGCTGTAGTATGAAGAAGATGCTGCATTGGTCTGTTGTGGTGATGAGGGAGCTTAGCCTAAAGGTGAAGCTGTCAATTTACTGGTCGATCTGTGCCCCATGGATATAGCTGTGGGTAGTCATCAAAAGAACAAAACAAGACCAATGTGTACCAATTGGTGGGAAGTCTTCCTCCAGAGAGTATTTGTTCATCTATATAGCTGAGAAAAGAGCCACTGGCTCAACAAGAACTTTTTGAGAAGGTTCGGACAGGCTCTCAAGCAAGGTGTTTTTGGGAATGTTGAACTGGCTGGTGACCATTGCACAAGACCAGGGCACACTAAAGATATTATTGCTCTCAGCTGTCTTAGAGATGCCTCAAAATCAAACTTCTGCTTCTGCAATCTGAGCCTGGATGAATGGTAGAAAAGGAATAGATGGATAGATAGGAGGGATTGGAGAAAGCAGAGTCTGGATAAAGGATTAAAAAAGCAAAACTGATGGGAAGTGGAGAGACTAAAAGTGGGTGGAAAGAGAGAATGTAGAGGTCAGAATGAGCTGATGGTGATGAATGATGGATGGTTTTAAAGTCTTGTAATCAGATGGACATAGAAGAGTTTACAGTAAGACTAATCAAGGCCATTGCACCAACAGAATGAAGGGAGGGGCCCTCATCAAAAATGGTGGACAGAAGAGGCAAAGAAAAGGGGGTGATTAAGACATGGGGCTGAGTTTAGAGAATCCTGAAAAAGACAAGCTAAAGAGCTAATGGTAGAAAAATTTAAGAGGAGAAATATTGGTCAAGAGGAGTGACGGGGAAGGTGAGAGGAAAAAAGAGACACTGATAAGATGCTAAGTGTCTCATTTTCCTTCCACCCATGTCATCCCTTCATCTCCCCTCAATTTTTCTTACTATGAAATGTTGCTTTGAATGAATAATGATTTGAAATTGTTTTCACATTGCCAAATTTGAATGACTGAGTGTACCGTCTCAAGACAGATGAGCTACAAAAGTGTAACAAAGATGCAGCATTTCCAGAACTTGGTAACCTTTCAGAATGCAAGCACCATTCATTCAGAGCAGTTAATCACCAAACACACAGACACACACACACACATATGGAATAATGTGGTCTGTTTGGATCGTTAGCCGAGTTAATGTCCGTGCACTTGGCCCAATGGGAGTTACTATGTCATTCTCCGTGCTCCCTAAACAGATAGAGAGATACAGATATAGACCTGCCCCTGGGGAAGACAGACACACACACAAATATACACTCTCACATATAGACATGCAGAGATGTGCACCTCACCGTGTGGTTCTTACAAGCCGTGACAGACACAAATATTAGGCGTGTCGTTGGTGATGGTTTGAGGGTACTGATGCTGTCACATCAGATTAGCTTGATGAATTTTGGCCACACCTCTTTCTCTCTTGTTTTATCCCTCTGTTTGTCCTCTCTTTTGTCATTCCTCCACCTCACCCTTTCATTTCTTTTGTTTTCAATCTTTATAAAGCATGCAAGCAATATCTTTGGCTTTAGATTGCCTGTTGAATTTTAGAAGTGGGGGATTTCAAATAGAAGCTCTGTCCAAATTGTTTTTCCAATCGCCTATTCTCAGAGGTATCTACTCGTCCTTACAAAATATTAAAAAAGAATAAGGCTTATAACACAGATTCCATTGTCCTTCAAGGCAAGCCTTGGATCAGCATATAAATTGGTTGGCAGCAAAACATGCCCAATATTTTGGCTCTCCACTTTCTGTCTATCTAGTCTCATGTCGCTCTGCTTGACAGGGCAGGAAATCGGTCTCATTTCTGCTCTAATTCGGTCTGATCAAACATGTCGCTCTCAATCAGCCCCATTTGATTAGGAGGTGCCCGTATCACAGCCCACCAAGCAGGTAATGGCTGACACGCTCATATTTCAGGGTTATTGCAGTCTGTATGTATGTGTGTGTGTGTGTGTGGTTTGAACATTTGAGTTAGTCC
>JAPMNP010710436.1:1118-13161 GCA_029874935.1 Atherina boyeri
CAACAATTCTGTGTAAAACCTCAATAGATGTGAATCTCTGTGGTGATGTTTGTCTGTCGTGTCATTTGCAGTCTTACAGGTTTAAGAAACAGGCCCATTTCACTTAAGATACACATATCAACTGTGAATCATAAGTGCATATAATTTTACTGAACCTAAGAATAAGAAATACTGAAATACCTTATCTTTTTTTTCCCTCTTGTCCTGTCCAGCATTATAGCAAACAGAATGGTGGTCTGTATGCCATATTGTGCTGAGCAGATTAGCTTTGCCAAGGGGAGCTTTATGAGTATAAGGCTCCTCTTGATAATAATAATTGATATTTTATTTTTAATGCTTGTTTATAAATGGTCCTTACACAATATTGCTGGGCGTGACAGGGGAAAATAAAGAAAGATAAAGAGTGAAAACAAGAAACAGAGAAAAGAAAAAAAAGGAAAGAAAGTGAGAAGGAGAGCAAAAAGAATAGAAAAAGCCACACTAAGCAGTCAACTGCTACGTCCGTCCAGTAACATAACAAAAAACATCCCCTGGTCTCTGCTGGAAGAAGAAAAATACCTTATCTGATGTATCTAGATGGTTTTCTTTCCATCAACACTATAAAACACTGTTTCATTAAGTTGCATGTAAATATATCTGTAACATATACATGGAATAGTATTTTGATATTTCTTCAGCTCTATTATAAATTTCTTTTAAAAAGTCTGATAATCATTGAGCATTTATGTAAGGGGCATCAGTTTGTGATTTTGTAAAATAAGAATAATCTGCCATGTCTTTAAAAGACTGTAAATCACCTCAGTTGTATAAATACCCTCCCTGGTATCGGCCAATATGTTTTGTGCCTGTACCTTCTGTGTGTACATGATCTGTTTTTCAGCTTGTGTGTGAGTCACAGCGGTGGCAGCATACAGCATTGTGTCATTGTTAATGACTCAATGGGGCTTGTGAGAGTTTTGCGCAGTCATACACTCAACACATCATCATCATCATCCTACGCTGGCAGAAATAAAAGGCCTCAGATACACGTGTTAAGCAAAGAGTTACAACACAGGCCTGTTCCAATTTTGTATTCTAATAACACACGATACAAACATGGTTGAATTTTATTATACATGTATCTAATCCTAGGCACATTGCTTTCAGTGGGAGATTGCAGACTTGTAGTTTGCAGGTGTTACTTCTGTATTTACCCCTAAAATGAACTTTTGTCTTTCTTCAGGAGAGTGAGGAAGGGGCAGACCACATCAACAACTTTGTTTGTCCTCTGTGCACACTGGATTTCAGCAGCCCTGAGAAGCTCATCTCACATGTCTACCAGGTGAAAACTGCATGTTAGGACCATGAAGCTACATTAACTTTAGAAAAGGAAAAAAAAACAGTAATATACAAGTCTCGTATTTTAAAGTTATTTCTATACCTTACTCTCTCTTTAAGTGTCTACATTAATGACTGTCAAGTTTCATTATACCGTATTTCACATTCATTGCTTGTTTGACCGCATTTACACTGTACACATTTTCCAGATGTCAGGTTATTTGCAGTTCAGTTTTAATTAGCTCTTCCCTGTTATTGTGTGTCAGTGATATTGACAATGGCACAAATCAGATAAGCGTTAAGTACCACTAGAATTTCCCCTTGAGTTCCTGTGGTAATTACAAAATGTTGCATGTATTAATTGCAAGACCAACTGTTGTTAGTATTAAAAATTAGATGTCCTTTAGATAAACAATATAAATATGTCATTTAGTAGTATTTTTACTTAAAGGAGAGGGGTCTGTAAAAAATATAATAATACTCCTTTAGTGTCATTAGTACTTCAAAGATGTGAGTAAAGTAGAAAACCAGCCTAATGTTTTACTTGTTCTGTAATTTTTTCTGAATGATACAGTCATGACTTCATTGCTCATCCAACTGTTACTTTTCTAAATTTGTAAGACCTTCGACAGCAAGAAGTAGTCATCGTTTTAATGTTTGGTTTTATGTGTTCATTTTGTTTGGTTGTCTTAACCAGCACACAACCATGATGAGCAACACCAAGAGCTATGTGTGCCCAGTGTGTGGGCGAGCCCTGAGCTCTCCTGGCTCGCTTGGACGACATCTTCTCATCCACTCGGAGGACCGCCTCTCCAACTGCGCTGTCTGCGGAGCACGCTTCACAGACACCAACAACTTTAACAGGTTCTGCTCATGTCTGCTGTTGTTGTAGTCTCAGGAGTTTAATGCAAGTTTTTTTTTTTTTTTTTATTGGGACAATAATTTGGTTCATGTTGATTTGACCTATAATAGATTTACGAATTGCTCTTCCGGTTTTTGTGTTAATCATAATCTATGAAATGAAAGAAACCACTTTTTTCATGGATACTGAAAAATAAACAACAGGTTGCACAGGTTCATAACAGAAATAATCAGGCTGTGAAAAAATGTGCTCTTAATTCTGAGAATCTGGGAAAATATGTCTTCAATATAGTACTTTGGAAGAAATGGGAGCTGTGAGTTGCAAAGTGTGAGATTAGACAGACTGCAGAACATGAGGGGTGCATAAAATTAGTACTGCAATGACAGACTTAATGGAAATAAACTTGCATGTTGCTTAGCAACTACCATTAGGTTTTTACATTTAAGCAGCACAGGCAAGGTGAGGATACGTGGTAGAAAGAGAAGCAGAGAGACAAATCATGAAAAGCAAAGAGGAAAAAAGTCATGAAATAACCTGAAAAACACAAAAGATGAATGACAGATGGGTTCAAATGCTGAATCCATGTAACAGTACGTTCCTCTTAGACAGTTCACTGTATGCTAAGTTGGGTCTTGGGACACACATCATCTTTTTCATGAATGGCAGAATAGTTTAGGACATTACCATTGGACAAAAAGACTTCAAATCACATTAGTAATAGCATCTTGATTTTCTAAAAATATGATTCTGTTACTGCTACCAACCAACATGATTACAAGGTAAAAACTGATTAGTCAAACAGATGTATTTGGCCTGTGATGACTGCTAGAAATCAACTTTTATTATTGAATGTACACAACATTTGATCAGTTGCTGTAAGTAATATGAAGTAAAACATGAATAGAAAAGAAAATTTAACAGGGGAAATGTTTGGTCATGACTATGATTAGTGATAATGAAATATTACGCTTTTTTTTTTCTTTTCTAACTAAACGCTTGACTGGAAATGTTGATAAAATCACACAAAAAAACTCAAAATGGATCTAATGCTGAGTCTCACTCGTCTCAGGGAGAAGCTTAAAGACGTCCTTGACATGACCAGGCTGGATGTCATCAGTGGCAGGGACTCTTGTGCCATGTCCCAGTCCCTCTCCAGCAGCCCCATGAGCAGCCCAGGTTCTGTTACCCACTCCTGCCACGGACCAGGCCCTAGTCCCAGTTCATGTCAGGGTCCATGCCCATGTCAAGCTCCTGAATCCAGTCCCAACCTATGTCATTCCAACCGTACCTGCCAGGGCTCCGGCCACATCTCAGACCAGTGTCAAGGCCCCAGACCGTGTCACGGCTCAGGTTCAGGATCTGGACCATGCTCAGGCCCAGGAACATGCACACGGTCTGACCAAAGTCCCTCTTTTCCTTCACTGCCTGACAGTCTCCTATCTGAAGGGCCATCACTTGCATCAATCCCAGATGCTCTCAACTCTTCTTCCTCAGGCCTTCCTCCTATTCCTGACATCCTGAGCCCCATGCCAGTGTATCCTGCAGGAGTGCTGCTGGTGTGCAACAGCTGTGTGGCCTACCAGCAGTTAGTGGAAGCCCAATCACCGATGCGAAAATGGGCTCTGCGTCGGAAGAACGAACCTTTGGAAGCTCGCTTGCATCGTCTAGAGCGCGAGCGCACAGCTAAGAAAAACAAGCGCGCCTGTGAGACAGAAGACGAGCGGGAAATGAGGCGGCTCAGGGACCGTGAAGCCAAGCGCATGCAGAGGATGCAGGAGACAGAGGAGCAGCGAGCACGCAGGCTGCAGAGGGACCGCGAGGCCATGCGTTTAAAGAGGGCCAACGAGACACCAGAAAAGAGGCAGGCCAGGCTTATCCGTGAGAGGGAGGCAAAGAGAATCAAGAGACGGCTGGAGAAGATTGATCCTGCTCTTAGGACACAGATAGAGCATGATCCTGCTGCAATGGCTGCCCTCACAGCAGACATGAGTCTCTTTCAGTTTCCCTGCCCTATGCCTGTTCCCTCAATTGATAATGGTCTGTTTATGAAACTACCCTAATGAGGGTAGGTCACTGGGAGGACCAAGTGTCTTCTAGCAGCGTACTTAATCTATGTACTGTGCCATCAGGTTGCCATGGTCACAGAGGACAATTCCTCACTGGTTCCTTACCAGCCTCATCTGTGTTGAACAGCTTCATATAAACTGCTTTGCTAAACTACAGAAATATACTTCTTCAATTATAATTTATTACAGTCTAGAAACCCTTAGGAACAGGGTTAAGAATGTTTGTTTCATATTGTATGGATAATAAGAGCATGTTGTAAAGAGATTTATCTGTTTGTCAGTGGACTTGCAGATTTAACACAGTTCATTCTAGTGGGAGCAGTAATACTTCCTATGAGGAAAAAAAAGAAAAAGATTTGCACATGGACCCTCAATGAGGGGAGTGGGGACTTTGTAGCCACGGCCCCCTCCTTTCTGGTCCACTCCGCCAGCCCAGTGACTGACTCGCCGTTAGCTACACCTCTCTCTTCAAGCTATAGTGGGAAGTTCATGTTCAAACTACTACCTCAGCTGGTGTCGTGGTCGCGCTCTCTGTGCTGTGGCTTACAGCGTTCCAACTCGAAGCTTCCAAAGCTCTATACTGACTACACTTCTTTTACAGAGGATACAGGTTGTTTTCTGCCAATTTGTGTTTTTTATCATTCAGGCACTTTAATAGGACACATTTACTTATTGGAGCAAGTTATTTACAGACATACAGGTTCAGTCTATATGTCTGAGCGTGTGATTCTAATGCTTCTGAACAGATCAATCTGAATGTGTCCTATTGAAATTTGCGCAGTATGAGGCAACATTCCCTTCATCTCCCAACTTAAGAATCGTTATGCATCTGCCTTCTTACATTCTCTTTGCCAAGATTTGAATTTTTCTTCTTCTTTTTTCATTTTTTCTTTACACTCACAATATTTTGCCAATATCATTTTATTCATTTTTTAACTTCTGTGAAAGAGCTTTTCTCTGGCTCATAAAAACTCAGTCTGTGCTGCTGTTATTGTACTGTATGATACATTAGTTACCTCTTATATATATTTATATATATATATTCTGGGCTCATTTCATTGAGGAATATGTGCTAAAATGTTTTCTTATGTGGTTACAATGAAAAAGTACCTAATATGTTACCTGTTGACCTCAGAATTTGTCACATTACTTGAACTCTGCCTGCAAAGTTGCATTTGTTTTTCTTGCTATTGAGTAAACGACAACATGAAAGTTTGTTGTTGGTATTGTAAAGAGAATCATGCATAGATAACGTAACCTCTTCTTTGTGCAATTTCTGTAGCATTAACATGCTTTCTAAGGCTGCAGTACCTTTTAGAATGGGTAAACAGTATCACTTAAATTTGTTTTGTTTTTATTTTTTTTAAATGTCACAATTGGGGCAAAACTTTTACTAAGTGTCAAAAGTGGTGGAAGTTATTTAAAATGCAAATGATTTTTTTGATTTTGTTCCACTTGATTACTGTGCGTAGGGCCTAAATTCATACCAGGAAGTTTTATTCATATATTTTCATTAACTTCATTCCAGCACATATTTATGCAATACGATATATTTTACTTTTCAATGTGTTTGGGGTATTTTTGCTGGTGTAACATTGTTTTAATGTAGAGGCCATGTTTGGATATCCCTCGTTTAATTTCCTGCCTATAAGGTTACCTCCAGTTTTTCCCGACTTCGCCTCTCCAGATGCAAAACTCTTCAGTGTTGAATGAGCAGTTTCAGAAAACTTCAAGGACGAGCAGTGTTTTTGTTTGAATCACTCCTAGATGAATCAGTCTATCTGGCTGTTGCAGCAAATTTAACGAAGAAAAAAAATGATTTATATACTGGTATATAGGGACCTTTGGTCTCATCCTCAGAGGCTTTCCTAGGAGTGCATCAAACTTCTATGCAAACGATGTGTTATTTGTTAAGGGAATTGATTTCACTTTCCACTGAAACTATGCAGAATGCGACTTTAAAGTTTTAGTTGAAATAGATTTTTAAAAAGTTCAGCTTCTCAGGCAATTTAACTCAGTGAGAGGGCTCAGAGCTTAGATACAACACCGCAGTCCATAAGATTCATTCATTATCCACCTGTTGCAATGTGATGGGAACAGCGTTGAGCAGTTTTGTGACTTTTCTAGAGTTGTGACTTTGTTGTCTAAGATGCTTTCTCTTCCGAGTTCAGTACATAAAAGCAACAGAGTCTCACTGCCATGTTATTCATTACACTCTCTTCTCATTCTATGAATACTGGGTATTCTCAGAAGTCACTCTTTGAAATGGATGCTGTCCACTTTGTCTCGCTGTAGTCAGAAAGGCTCTTCCAGCAAGAGATGTTGACTCTGAAACATCATTGGTCTTTACAAGCAGTATGCCCACTCTGAATTAGATAAACACTGCATGTCGTTAAACTGCACTTGTCCTAGAATGATTCAACATGAGCTTGTGTTCTACTGTTAGTTTATGCCTGCCTGTTTTTTACAGTTTAATCAAAAAAAAGGTTTAAAATGTTGGCCTTTGTATCTTAATTCTATCAGGATTTTCTCTCAATGTCCATGTTTACAAAATAAATTTATCTGAACAAGGCCAAATGAATGAACTAAACTGCTAACATGTTAGTTGTGGTTATCAATGCATTCTGACTGGATGGCACTTTAGGGACGTCATCCTCTGTTACCGGATTAACAGATGTACAGATCCTAATGAAACCTGGGTAAAGAATGTGGAAATAAACGTTGAATTTATTCTGTTCGTCTCCTGTTTTCTTAGTCATTATGCACAATTCGGAAGGGATCAGCTCAACTTCTGTGCAATGTTGTGGTCATTCGGGCTAGGCATACTAAAGGTAGAGCTAAGAGTTAAGTTACTGGGTTGTTGCTCATTTGGTGTTCTGACTTAACCAATGCAAAAATTGTCAACAGATTCATGAAATGCAGCATTTTAGTTTTTTTTTAGGCCCTCCCCAGTAGCAATGGTCGACAAAGAAAGAACAATCCACGCACAAGGCCTGTAATTATGTATGAAGACGGAGAAACCAGAAGTAGTTTGTTAACGGGTAAAGAAACCCACAAACACATTTTTCTCATTGATAAACATGGTGATGGTAATGTCATGACTTGGCTTGGCTTCATTTAGCATCACCATTTCTGTGAGCCAAATCAAAACGAAAAACTCATTCAGCAGCTCATGCAGCACCAAATCCATCTCAAATGGGGATAAAAGGCTTGCTTTGAAATGAGAACATCATAATCTTAACTTTGATCCAATAGACCAATGGACAAATGTCGATGCTATTAAGTAGCCCAGTAACATCTCAGAGCTCATGCTTTTTTGGAGGAACAGGATAAAACTTTTGTTCTCACCTAGTAACCTATCAGCGCTTACTGGAAAATCTGAGTAGCAGTTATTCCCCAGTTACAGAATATACTAAAAGCAGAGGTGCACACATTCTCCACAGTCACAACTGTAAGGTACAATGTTCTTTCATTAATTCATTTTTTATCCCGCTTAGTCCAACTCAGGATCACGGAGAGCTGGAGCCTATTCAAGCAATTGCCTGGCAATACCTTGGACAGGTTGCCAGTCCATTTCAGGGCAAACAGAGACAAACTCACAGTCTTGGGGAGAATTTTTTTTTTTTTTTGCATGACCAATTAACCTATCATGCATGTCTTTGGACAGTGGGAGGAAATTGGAGTACCCGGTGAGAACCCACGCAAACTCCACATAGAAAGGCCACTGTTGGAAAACCCCTCTCCAGCCGAGGAACGAACCAGCAACCTTCTTGCTGAGAGGCTGTGGTCTAAACCAGTGATTACCAACCAGGGTTACTTGTACCCCTTGAGGTACGTGAGCACATTACAGGGGGTACGTGGAAACGTTTACTATTTCATTTCCCATATGATGGGAAAATATCATCAATCATTTGACAACACAACAGGCAGAAATGCACCAAAGCGTTCCAGCAGGTTCAGCGGAGTCCAAGAAACGTAAAATAGGCTAAACTAGGCAGTAAAGTGAAAACCGTATTTTGTATAGATTCACTCTTTCGTCTGTGGACCTTTTTAATTGAAAATAAAATATCTGAGAATTAAATGTTTGAGTTATGGAGATTTGATAAAATGATATTCATTGATAATCAATATATGTGTATGTTCTACTTTTGGAGAATCATTAACACATTTCACAAATGGGGTACTTGTGGTATGAGAAAATGGCTTGGGGGGATACACAAGTAAAAAAAAATGTTGGGAAACACTGGTTTAAACAACCATACCCCCATGCAGCCCACTATGCAATGTTCTGAGGGTCCGTCTCTGCTCAAACTTTTAACAAAATACTTTAAATGCAAAAAAAGAAACACACAAGTTGGATTTTGGTTTATATTTATATTTGTATATATTTTTTATATATATTATATTGTGTTTAACAAACATGATAAATGCAATATCTCCAAGTTAGCTGTAACAATAAAAATACAATATCTTTGTGTCTTTAAAGTACATAGAATTAAAACAGCAAAACAAAAAACAAAAACCGCCCTAAGTAGTTCACAGAGAGGTACAAATATACAGTACAAATCTATTTATTTGAAAAAGGGTACAAATAAAAATGCAACAAAATAGAGATATTAATGCTTTGTTAAAGTCAGGTAGGTGTGGGATATTCTAAGGGAGCACTTTGGGTCGACAACTCTAAGGCTTCTGATAGAGATCAATACATATTGGTACGACCATACAATATTAAAACTCACTATACAAAGTTCATACAACCTGGATTATACTTGAGGATTGAATGTTACATTTACATAATTGCATATATTTTGCAGATTTAGGCATTTAAAAAAAAAAAAGATTTTTTTTTCTTTTTAGAGAGTTACACGTCACAAAAGCAGTGTCACCTTGTGCAGAAAACAGACTTCTTTAAAACTTATAACCATTTCTCATTCTCCTGATTTAATCTGACATCAGAAAACGCCCTAAATTCACCTTTGCAGTTCAATACTGGATTGACAGGACGTAGTTCATGCTAGCAATGTCACAAGACAAACCGTCACATTACCACAGTGGAAAGCTATCCGATTTGTGAAGCCTGTCTTGTCTCCATTTAAATGCACCTTCTGTTGTCCGCAGACTTTGGGATTGAGCACAAGACACCAAACACAATCCATTAATTCCACAGATGAACAAACTAAAAAAAAAATACTGATCTTGTGCAACAATAAAACCTACCGATCTGTGCATGACTTTGCATGTGAAGTGAATGGCGAATGGACTGCCTTCCATTGTTGACACTCTTGGAATCTTCTTGTAATAAAAGTGCTGAGAAAAGCTTTCAATTCCTTTACTTCCACATAATGAAAATCCGCAAATGAGTAAGCATGAGTATAAAGAATGTATTAAAAATGTAACCAAACAGAAAACTAAGGGGTAAAAAAAAAAAAAGAAAGCTAATTTTATGGTGGGGTATTCACTGTCACTCTTGGAGACATCTAAGTGTGAATTTTTGATTTGCTTTTGTACAACCTGAAAAGGGAACACCGAGTCTAACAAAAGCATTACTCCATTATTTCAGTTTCACACATTGTACAAAGCAGATTTTTAAGGCATTATCAACAAGCATCGTCAAAGCTATCTACACAAAAGAAAATCTATCTACAGAAACACAAAACCTGTGATTTTTCCATGATTTTGTGTGCTTAACATTTGAAAGTCTTCAATTTACCAACAGATTTCATTTAAAAAACACTGAAGGAGACATATAGTGCAATTACTTACAACAGACAATAAGTGATGTGGGTTAAAGTAGAGCTTTCCTGCACAAACACAGCAAAAATGCCTCTCAAAGCGTAGGGCAAAAACAAACAAAAAAAAGGCTTGCGATATCACAGGATGGTATTGCAGTGGAGGTAAAAAAAAAAAATCCCAGGTGGCACTACTGCAACATTTAAATCCCATCAAATGCATCTTGACCTAAATACAACATGAAAGTGGCTGGAAATTGTACCAAGATAATGCCGGACAAACACATCAAAGCTTGAGACACTTGTCTTGAGTAATTTGGCTTTTAACTTTGTGGCATTTTTTTTTCTTTTTTTCTTTTTCTAAAAAGTACTGATTTGTCACTCAGCACTAAGAAAGATGAGGATCACCGAGCATTAAATAGAAAAATGGCAATAAGATAATTTAAAGTAAAAACCCTCAAACCAGACATCAGTGTAAAATGACTGCATCGGCCAACCTGCCCTGCCGCTTCAGAGCCGTACTGGAGACAGTCAAGGGCACAGTACTGAGATTACTGCATAGAAAACGCCAAGACTACACAAAATGTCTTCTGTTATAATATATTGCTTACAGATTGAAGTGGGAGAAACAAAAAAAGAAAAATGTCAAGCACCTAAAAGAAAATTAAATTAAATGTTGTTAATAAAACAACAAAAAAATCTCTGTATGTGTACTGATAGAGGAGTTAAATGCCATCATTCTTCTTGTCTATATTGGTGGTACAGAGATGCCTTCCAGATTTAGGCTTAAATAATTAAATCGGGGTCAAAATTCACATCAAGTTAATCTGAAAATAATACACACCTCTGCAGTCTGAGACAATTCACTGAAGTATCTCGGGAGGAATTTAAATCCAAAAATATTTATTTTGGATTTAAATTCCTTTTTGTTTCTCCCTTGTATAGATTATTTTTCTTTCTTTTTTAACTTTCCAAGCTGGATAGGAGAAACAAGAACCAAAAAGATCAATGTCTTTCAACAACTCCAACCTTTGAAGATGCCCACTAAATTAGTCAAGTTGTGTGTTCTAATGCTTCATATCATTTGAACGACATTACTGAGAGACAATTCTCTCTCATCTCTCAGACTGCAGTAGCATCAGGACGGACACACAGTCCGACAACAGACAAAAAGAATAACTGCAGTGATGATGGCTCTTTAGGTGCACAAGAGAATTAGGAATTACTCTAAAAAGGAAAAATGTGAATCCATGTGTTAAAGCTTCTCCCAATAACAGAAGCAGAGAATGACAACCGCCTCAGTCACTTTCTGAGCATGTCCAACGACAGGTGGACAGCAGATTTTAGTACACTTAAAAGTGATCAAAGGTTTTGCCAGACTTAAATCCAAAAGTTGATGGCAGAAAAGAAAACTGGCACTGTATCATTTACACTTTCTGATGGGAATGTGTGCATGAGGAATGTCATCTGATTATAAACCTTTGAAGGATTTCATGTGTGGTCTAATTGCACTTATTTTCAATTACACCCTTTTGTTTCATTTTCCTAGATAAAAACATGTCAGAAGGAAAAAACTGCAGCATTCATCTTGGCTAATTTGTAAACAGAAATACAAGTCAGTCTTTTTTTTCTTGACACATAACCCACAACACTACTTCAAACAATCCCTTCATTAAAAAAAAAGAAAAAAAGAATGTGATTCCTATTTCAATGTCAGTGTGAACTCAATGGGTGACATCTGTGCAACACAAAACAATCTTAAGATCCACTGGTTAAAGGACAGCCTAGTACAAAAGCACAGGACTACATACTTTGAAATATAGCATCATAAGAAAATAAACTAATGATCACAATTAGCGTCAGGTCTCTCTTGGAGATGCACTTCCGTAAATTCATACAACATAAATTAGAAGATGGAGAACTAATGAGTTCTTCAGTAATTTGCCAAAGCCATGCTTTGAGTAGAACTAGTACTGAATTGATAGAAATGAATACCAGCATAGTGCATCGCCTTTTAAAGTGGGGTCCGAAGAGGGTAAGCGCTCACTCCTCAGATACAGAGATATACA
>JAPMNP010710457.1:0-12012 GCA_029874935.1 Atherina boyeri
CCATACTCTTCTCTTCCTCCCACTCCAACCCTACCCCCACTTAATCTCTGCTCCCCTCTTTCTTGGCTTAAGTTCCCAACTCCCCAGAGACACACTGGAAGATATATACCATAGTCGTGAGGAAAACACAACCCTTCACCCATCTGTTACATACAAAATAAATACACTTACATCACAATGTGATTACATTTGTTCACCAGCAGGTGTCACACACCAACACACAGACAAAGCTTGTCTATAACTGTGATGTGGACAATGTAATGTAAGATGGCAAAAAGAATAATAGATGAGCCTCAGTGGGGTGCCGTGTTAAGAGCTTACTGTATACACAGTGATATATCTAATGGGTCGCAACACATTTTACAGTCAGCTCATGATGACTGATGATGTACAAACCATTTCAGATCTATCTAATATCAAAATAGATTTAGGAAGCAGATAAATACTGATACTGCTCTTAGGTCCTGATTTAATTAGATATCAAGTTGTGAACAACAACTAATGCCATTCTAAAAAAAAATTTCAAGTCTTTACATATGGTGAAAACATCTACAGTACAACTGCAAAAGCAGCACATTCCTTTGTCATATACTAATTAGATGTGTTCTAAAGTCACAATAATACAAAGCTATGGAATAATATTGATGAAGAAAATCGACACAAATAAAAATGACAAACTCAGTTGATGTGCTACATAAAATTTTGATACAATAATCATAACATAAATATTTAATAACTATAGCTATGATCTATCATCTATCTGCCCCCCAACCCAGAAATGTTTGTACCTGTGTGGGAAGACGCTCTTTGACATGTTGAGAACAGAGAGATGTTGGACTGAGCCTCGCAGAAGAGCCGAGCAAACCTACAACACATAATTATGTCAATAAAACATATGAACTCTGTAACATGTTGGTCTCTGTGACTTTTTAGATTAAATTTTTGGCTTTAATTAGCAGGGAGCATTGATTACTGAACAGTTTTAATTTCAATTTCCACGACTGTTGTGATTATAAATGTGCAAAACTATTTACATCTGACTATGCATAAGTGAGACAGAATATGATTTGGGGGCTGATCAATATGTTCAGCGGCTAACAGCTGGCTACATCTCAAACTAATCAATAAGCTGGGCCTCGCTCTCGGACCAACATCAATATACCACAAAGAGTTTTCAGACCACTTCACAAGCAGTGAACCGCAACTCAGACTAAGTGGGTGTACAAATTTGGTTTACACTGCCTGCAACAAAGATATAAATGTCCAGCACTTGATTTTACAAAGAGGTTGTCATGTTGCCATTTCCAGAAATAAATTCTGTATATTTGTTGGCCATTTGAAAGTCAACTTTCCATTATCATAATGAGTGAGATGTTTGCTTTCCACCCATGGTTTTTAATTGACCTGCTTGACTGACTCACCTGGTCCAAAAAGCAGTCGGTGTTGGAGAGATCAAGCAGTACCAGACAGTTTGGTTGACCAAGGAAGTGGTAGAAATGCTGGGAACAAAAAACTCCAGAGTTGCAGTTAGTAAATACTTCAACAAATTCACTACTATCCACTGTCGTAAAGTATGAACATAATTTAAAATCATTTGTGTTGGAAATACCCATTGAGTCATATATCAAATTAGATTAGTCAACTACCTTCTGTTTAATTTAAAAAGTTTCAAATTCAGACCGACGGCAAAAAGTAAATTATTCCTGTTGACTTTCGACAAAGGGAAAATCAATTCACTTTCTTGAGTTTTTCAGCGGGAGCCAGTGGATAAACAAGTGGAACACATTCAAACAGGTAGATTTCCCAAATGTTGCAAACTCATGGTTATTATGTGGTGGGGAACCTTGGCCCTCGTCCTGCAAATTTTCAATGTTTCCCTGCTCCAACAGACTTGCGCAGAGTCGCTGCGCAGAGCTTGATTGGCTGTCGGATCAATCTAATTGAATCAGATGTGTTGGAGCAGTGGAACAACAAAAACTTACAGGACTGAGGCCCTCCAGGACCAGGGTTCTCTCCCACAGATGTAGAGAAAAATCTCTTCTTCACCGTACCAGGTGTAGTGGTTGTATAACATACAGTATGTCCCATTTTTTTCCCATAAGAAGCCAACTGTTAGTAGTTGTACACAGTTTAGCTCATCTATACTTTAGACTGTTTGGTAGAAATAATCTAAACAGAGACATAGCTTTGTTTAAAGCATGGAAAAGGTAGGCATCACACAAAGGATTAACAAGTAAGGTAAATGTTTAACAGTGACCACAATGGACACTTTGGTCACTGGATTGAGCCAAGAGCTTAGATGAAATTGGTGTTGTGTAACCTCACACATGGCGGTAAATAAAAGGTGGACAAATAAGTCTTTTAAACCTAATTTTGGGTCGGGTCAGGTTCAGACTATTGAAGTTGCTTTTATGGTATTTACACCATTCATTTTGACAAGGAACTGAGGCATTTCCCAAGTCTCTTGGAGTCTCCTATCCAGATAGTCATCTGATATGCCTCCTAATTGGCAGGCTAACATTATCCATCTTTAAGCGAAACAAGGCAAATCAAGCGCATATATACACTATACAGACAGAATGCAAAGCGTCAATCTTCTTATCTAACTCGATAAAAAAGCCACTAGGTTTTTTTTAAAAAAAAAACTCCTTCCTCAAACAAATCTCCCTTCCTGTTAATGGTGCAATAAATGATAATAGTGTGTGTCCGTACAATAAAATACAATAAAAGTCTGATGGGTGGGGTGGATGTGTGGTCACTAAATAAACAGTTTCATCCGTCATTCTTACTGGAACCTCCTTTAAAAAATAGTTTCCCACCAAGTGACAAGTAACAGACTTCTATGGGGAAAAAATCTACAACTGTACACAGCTGTTTTAATCAAACATAAGTCATTTCTAATATCCTTAATATGCACAACAAACTGTCTGTAAAAAAAAAATCTGTTGAGCTTTTCTCCAATCACTAATGCATTGTTATTTTGTCAATTTTTTTGATGAACTTTAGAAACAGGTTTGTGCTTACTTCTTGTCACTTAAAAAAATTATCAAGGAGCAACTCATCTTTTTTATACAGCAGCAGTATTGCATACAGTATACCTGCATGTCGTCTCCTCTGAGCATATTCCCTGAGAGGTCCAGATGGACTAGGCTGCTGGGGATGGACGGGTTGGCACTCAGTGACTGGCAAAGACTATTCACCCCTAAAACACACAGAGACACAAAAATACACAAACACACAATGTTAGCATTATCCTAACCTTCAAATCTCCACTTGATGTTTTGACAGCACACTGAAGGAAATGGCAAAGGAAATGAGCAGCGGGTGAAGACCGGAAAAAACAGGATCAGAATATAAAATAAAGTCTTTATCGTTGTTTTGTACGTATAATTCTCAGCCTTTGGCACTGCCAAAGACTTTCTCCCTTATTATGTCATAAAATCTTGAAAATAAACAGAATCATTGCAGATATAACAAACTCTAAACCTTGTGAAGAGCTTTAATGTTTTTCATGATCAGTATTCATTGAGATATATGAAGAGATGCAAGTGTATGGGCATGGTTTCTGCACCAGCGTGCAGCCTAAAACTGGCATACAGAGCAGACAACACACTGTCAAGTCCTTTGTGGGTGTCTACCTGTAAATTACTGCATCCTGTCAAGGGAAATTCAAAGCATCATGTAAGTAAGCTGCTGAATTCCAACTTACAACAAAACTGCAGTTAAATTTTTTTTTTTTTTTAAAAAGCAAAAAAAATCCCCCAATCCTCTGGGACCATAGGTCACGGATTGAGCCTTTAGCAAGACAGTCAGGGTTCAGGCTAATGAGCATAAGCTCTTTCTAACCGACACCACAGAATATAATAGCTCTTTATTGATTGCCTGAAAGCAGAACATGTTTACAGTGAGTCCCAACAGGCTGTGCCTGTGCTAAGCGGGTGCTGATACATTTACTTTGGATTGGAACAAAGAAGAAATTAAATCTGTAAGTAATTGTTCACAACATACACTTTTAATCAAGCAAGTAACAATTACCTACACACTCTTGACCTGTTTGAGCAAATAAAATCAATATTCAAATTAAGTAAATAAATAAATCAAAATCTACACAATTAGTATCTTCATATATTTTCAAAAGGCGAGAGAACAGCACATATGCAAATCACAACATGTATAATGTTATCACAGACTTGGTAAACACATTATTCTCTGACTGCCTTTCTCAGTCATTGTTAATGGAGCAATAATTAAGTTTCACTGGCATGCCAGCTGTAGCTGCAATCAGACTAATGGAAGATATGAATTGTGTCTGTTTGTAGGGGAGAATGTTAATGTAAACTCAAACAATAAAAGCTGACTGATAACATCATAACTATGTAATGTATTGGCTTAATCAAATAATCAGCTTTGTTGCACAAATGTTCATGTTTACTGTATCATGCCCCATTTCCCCCAGACAACACATACCTTTGGGCGACAGTGAGGTTTTGGAAAAGTTTAAATGCTTGAGCCCCATACGAAGTTTGGCAAACTGAGCACCTAAGGAGGAAACACCTGCAGCAAGAGAGATGAAACGTGTAAAGATTTTCAAGATGCAAGTTACAGTTCATAGTGTTGCTGCAGTTCCTTTTGTTCACACTTTGTTAAGTGCCTTGAGTTGACATCTGTCATGAATTGGCGCTATATAAATAAACTGAATTGAAATTCACAGGGTTAATCTCTTCAGGGACTTTTTAATTTTTCATGAAAAGAATTTCACTTCAAACAGGTATTGTTCAACTTTATACAAGTGTGTGTTTTTTAACATCACACAAAGGCTTTATTTTTCCCTTTGATGAAATCTGACTTTACTCTGAAATATGTTTATAGTATGCAAGGATATTATGTCCCGTTTAAAATCAAAACATTTAACTAAATCAATATTTCTCCAAATGATCAGGCACCTTTTTTATATGCTGTTTACCAGTTATGATATGAAGTTAAAATGTTAGAAAAATGTATAAAATCCCCAAAGTACAGTATATGCATATTGTAGTTTTTTGGCATCAGTAAGAAAATACACAACAGGATTTTTATGTTCAGAGATAAACCAGAGAATGATGAGCCACAGAAATCTGTTGCATCCTCACATGTGACTGCCTGAACATTTGGCTGTGTGTATCTTTAATTTATGTGTCCCGGATAGACAGAAAGGCCTTAGGAGAAAGGTGATTAAATATTTAACTATTAGCTTACACTGCTCTACAACAAGTTAGCTATCTAACAATATGCATGTGCCAAAATGTAGAAAAAATACAAGTTAATTGTGTGAATTTTTAAGAGTTGAGAAACTCCTGCCTTTATGTGTCATTGGTGGAGGGATTTTCCATCTTCTTATCTGTCTGTTTCTTGGATTAGTCTGTCAAACCTACAGTATGTGTCGTCTTCTGCACAGCTGCTCTGCCTCCTGATTCTGTTTTTGGTTCTGTTACTGTAGCGAAGTGGGTGGGTTTGAAAATGTTCTGGAAATAAGACTGATTGTCACATGGCAAAATATTCCTCATCAAACAATTACAGTGCAGTACACATTGTTGGATGTAGGTCAAACAAAACAGTGAATAAAAGGTAGAACTCAGTTCTAAAAGAACTGGGAATCATAATTAAAAAAAAGGAGTTGATCACAGCAGCCATTATACCTCTGTCCTCCAGTGGGTTGTTGGCAAGATTAATGGTGGCGAGTCCTGAGCTGGGGTTGTGGGCTAGGGCAGCAGCTAGCTTCTGGGCAAAGTCCCTGCAGGTTGTGAAAGTGTGTTTTAATGATTATTTATGGGCAATGAACAACAGACAAAGACTGACTAAATGGTTTAATAACATGAATATTTCTCTCTTGTCACAGCAGGACAGAAAAGCTACATTAGAACTATCATTAGGGCTAACGCATCCCTCATTTTGATAAATATCAATAAAATAAGTATAATGTCATACATGTTATAAACTAAACAAAACAGAACTTAGCATTGCATTATCTTACGTTTTGAGTCCTGCATTGTCCAAAACCAACTCTTCCAGTCGACTGGATCGAGACACCACCCGAAGGATCTGCTCACACACATCTGCAGACTAAAAGATACACGAGAGATAACTTTCTTTTTGCAAAATAGAAAAATGCATTATAAGTGATTCTCCCTGCAGGAAACAAATATATTTCAAAAGCATGTGTTATACATTTTGGGTATTCCTCTCTCCTTTGGTGTGTGATGTAGTTATTTTGCGCATGTAAAACATCAGTGGAGTTTCACATCCCTATAAGCTATTTGATCCTACAGCAGGCACAACTCCTGAACAACCTGAAGAGATTCCTTTGCAGTCCTGGTTTACTTCTGCTATTTATGTACTTCACCGTTAGGCATAATGCATGCCTAACAAGACTAGTTCTGCACATTCTAAACAGAGACGGAGCAGCTCGCACTCCATTTTGTAACCAATCAGCTGACAAACCAGAGCAGATTGGGATTTCTAGAAGGAGGGCATGTAAGAGTAACATTTAATGCTTTTCAGTACAGTACATGTCATTATGCTGGTTCATTGCAATAGTTATGCTCATCAGATTCAATCCAAAGCATAAAAATTAGCAAAAGTGGCTCGGAAAACCTCAGACTGAAGTATTTAATGTCACAGGAATACCACAGGAATTCACAATGATTCAATGTATTCCTATGCAAAGTGACTCCAGAAAGCTGTTTATGCAAATTAAGACTGTGATGTCAACAGTAAAAAACTTAATAATAATAACAAACAAAAGCTTACAAGGGAATTCTCGGTATTCTTCCTTAAGACTATTCATGAATGACATGACGAGAATGGGGAGAAAAGATTTGGCACACTTTAGAGGGAGAAAGTTGTCTCGCTTTTGTGGCCTCAACCACCACAGGAGACACAGCCGGGGGAGCAAAAGCACTAATATTTCAGGAAAATTAAAAATTCAATAGTTGAATGCCCCACCTAGATGTTCACTGACCCACTTCGCCACAGTATGTGCTGCGTCATCCCCAAACATGAACAGCAGACATCAAAACACATTTACTTTGTATTGTTACAGCTTCACAGTTAATTCCCAATCATCTGCAGTGACTCACATCACACACTTTTTCCTTTATGATAACAGAACTTTACAGGAACATTGTGTTGTTATTATTCTTGGTTAATGACATTACTGAAACAAGGACTGTTTCTGTTATCCTGTAGCCTGACTTTGGCCAACACAGTAGAGGCATTGTCCAACACATATCAGCAGCGAGGAGGACAGAAAGGAGGGAGTAAAGGAGAAAGTGATAATGGAAAGAGAGAGACAATGGCAGGAAAACACAGAAGAAAGAGGCAACTGTTCACAATCATTACTATTACAAACTATGAGTATTAAGGAAGAAGATGGAGTGCAGCAAGGGATGACATAACAGAGATAAAGAAGATATGAGAGTAGTGAAGGCTGGAGAATAGTAAAACAGCAGAGAAAAGAGTTGCAGCATAGCAGAGGGGCAAAAAAAGCACACACAAAGAAGTCTGTATTTTCTACAGCAGTCACAATAACACTGTTGGGGACAGCACAGTGCCTGTCAGCAAGTGTATTGTACCATTTGCCACTTATTAAATAACAGCTCTGTCATGCTGTGCTATTCTGACTCTACATTCTGATGAAAACATCACACACTTTTACACATGTGAGTGCACACATGTGCTGTGTGATCATGAGGTAATGAGAGGGCTTGTTTTCTCATCACTGCAGTCCTCATCTTTTCCTTCTTCCTCCATTTTGGCTCAGCATCTTGATTAGTGCTCAAACTAAACAGCCTGATTGAACTGAGGACGAGCAGCATAATCCCTTGCTGAGATACAGTAGCCTGCTGTGTGTGAGAATGTGTGAATCTGTGTGTTATTTTATCCGCCCTGATGCACTCAGAGTTACCTTATCTTTTTGATAGAGGTGGTTTGACGGTAATTAGGGGCTTGAGGCTTGTGAATTTGGTGTTGCACATCTCCTTATCAAGCCAAATTTTCATTCCTTTTCTTGCTCCTAACACTGTTTAACATAACACATTAGAGGTCCAACAGCACAGATGAAATATTACATGTTGTTTTGCTATGTTATCTTAATTTCAACTTTGCATATCTACTGGCTTGTTTCTCAGGTTTGACGTTTTTCAGTTTGTTTTCTTTCTGTCTCCTTTTCAGGCTTCATTGTGTAAATCTGCTTCGTCTTTCCTGATACCCTCTGACTTGTTTCCTTATTTATTTGGCATCACTCCCGTCCACTCTGACCTCAGCTCTGACCTCGTCGCTTGTTTCACTGCTCCGTCATCACTTTCTCTCTGTACTTTTGTATTGTACTTTCGAACTTGCTTTTCTTTCCACTGGCACACAATTCAAAAACAATTTAAATTCACGCTCCAAGATCACATCCTAGTGGCTTTTGTTTGTCTAGCTCCTTTAAAAAGCGGCACAGCACAACTCTGAAAGTCGTATGCAGAATACTAAAGTAAAGAACTGAGACACAACAGGCTTCAGATGGTAAACTAGAATAGAATAGACACAGTGGACTTAGACACCACATGTGCCTACAACAGCATTTGTGCTTAAATCTGGACATAGCATGGTGAGGGGCTGGATCTTTAAATTTCAATATAAAAGGAATACTCCATGATGGAGCAGTGAGGTAATTGTATGGACTGAGGAAGCTGAGTGTGATAATTGGTGAGACTGAGCGAAGCCTTGAGATGCAGAGTTGGTAATGGAGTGCTGCAGGGGGCAACAGCCCAAGACATTGAGCCCCTTTGTCTCGTTTGGATTAGGAGTCTTATCACACAAGAACATTGGACTGATCCTCAGTCAAAAGACTGGAGGGGGGACTGAGAAAAGGGGCAAATATTCTGTAAAGGCCAACAGATTCAGCTGTACGCCCTGTCAGCCAAAGGTAGAAGGAAAAGATGCCTGCACTTGTCGAAAGAAGGGAAATATAAGGTTTAAATGTACCAAAGCGAGAGAGAGATAAAGAAATAACAAATAGAAGAAGACAAAAAAATGGAGCAAGATCCAACCAAATAAGTGTTGACTCTTAACTTGGAACCAATTATGAACTCAGACAACACAGTCATTTAATAAAATCTTCAATCTTCAGCTTTTCCTCATTAGAAGTACGACTGGATGATAACCAGTTCATTAAGACATCAGTATAATTTCTAGCCATTTGGCCTTAAGGATAGTGTTAGTGTCAACTCAAAAATTTTAATCTGTCCAGTAGTTTGGGTTATATCTAAGGATCAGGAAAAAAAAAATCTGACATTCCCATTAGCATCCGCTGTGTGAGGTAGAGTATCATCGAGTAATCGGTATTACTGGAGACTCTTATCTTCCTAATACAGTCATTTTCCATATTTTGGCTTAATCAGTTAGTGTCTGAACATTTGGGAAACAGATGGGGATTTGGCAGATAAACAAAGGCAGACACAAAGAACTCAGCCCTTTCTTTCTTTCATTTTTATAAGAGCCCAAGTGAAACTGGATATTTGTGGCCAATACAGATACAGATTTTAAGAGACTGAAAACTATTTTAAATGGGCTGCTCTTATTTGTCTATGACATTGTTCATTCAATTTCCTGTAACCTACCCCCACATTTTTTTTAACAATTTACTGTGAAGAGACAGCTTGCCTAGCTATGCCGTATACGCAGAAGAGATGTGAATGCTCCTGAAAATGTTGTAAATAATTGCCCGAACTGCTCTGATGGACACATGGTGTGATGAGGCCTACTTTAAATTACCTAAAGAGGATTTTTCAACAATTCCAAATAGTATAACAAATACACTGATAGTAGGACAGAAGAAGACAGAGCACATATGAAGGAAATATGATTAACTCTGGGATGAAAACAGAGACCAAAAGAAGAAAAAAAGAAGAAAAAACAGTTTCCAACATATTTTTTCCAATTTGTTTAATGTGAATGAGATGAGAAAACACTATTGAAAATATTCAAATTAGACAGGCACTGACCAGTTTATAATCTTTGGTAGAGAGCTTGGTAAACCACTGGTTGAACTCCAGGACTGCGATTATAGCGACAAGATCCCTGAAGACACATGGAGGAGAGAAAAGGTCAGAAGTGCCATTAAAATATTTAAATTATTATCGATCAGGTGGGGAAATCAGCATATTTACATTCAAAATAAATCTTTTCTTTAAGTTTGTTCAAGTTAAATATCTTATCTATATGGTTTTAAAGTTTACATGTTGCTGCTGTGCTCTAGTAATATTCAAGAAAATATTTGCGAACATTCACCTGTTTTCCAAATGGCTGAAGTCCTGGAGGTTGAGCTCTCTCGTGTCTTGTGTTAGATAGATGGTGTCAACATCCTAGAGGAGAAATGATTAATCATACATACAGTGTTGTGGCTATCCTATTTATCAAAAGACTGTATGCAGTTTTATGTAGCTTGCCAGCAGTACTGAAGCATTACTGAACTGGGATCTGCTGTGCCACTGCACAAAAGAACAGAATTAATGCTTACCCACTGCACTTCTTCTCTGTAAGGCAACCCCAACCAGTCGCACACACATCTATACATCTGAGAAAACCCACCTTCACACAGAGACAGTTCAAAGAAGACAGTCATAAAAAAAATCACAAAGACAAGATGAAGTGACTGGCATAATGAGAAATCAAGATTTATCTGGTCATAGGAAACTACAGTACCGGAAGCGGTACTGTACTGACTATACATAAAGGAACACAGCAATTAAAGTCCCAGGTTCCTACCACATGGTCCAGGTTCGGCAGGCTTGTTGTTCTCCCACAGAGTCTGCAGAGAGGCCAGTCTGTCTGGAGGCTCAATGGAGAGCTTCTTCATTACTTTACTAAAGGAGGGAAAACAGGGGAAATGTTTCATCATCCTATTTCTATATTATTCCTGGAGAAGATTTCATAAAATCACCCTTCTCTACTTTTGAAAGTGGCAGGAACAGCTGCACCAAGCTACTTTTATAAAGGCTCACATTTCAGTTGATAAAAGAAGCTGCTGTGAGCTGCAGGGTTCTTCAGTTATCAAACATGCAACTAATTATGTTTAATTAAACACAGATTTATCAGTGACTAAATTCAGCACAACAAAAATCGTTAGCTTCTTGATCCAGTCAAAGACTTCGTACTGAATACACAAGGTTATAAACATGTACGATTTGACATCTCTGAATGTGATTGGTCTGTGTTCTCCAATTCATATCAGACATATTTTGGTTTTTCATTTCATTAAATGCAGTGTGTTTTGCTGTAACCTCTGACTGACAAACATGTAAAAAAAATGTGTGTTTGATAAATATGTAACACCTGATCCCTTATGGAGGGATTTGAATCTGTAAATATGGATGGTAAATTTACATGTCTGTCAATTCCCAAAGAGAGCATGCTGTGATGAATCCAGAATATGCTTACCTTGGTGGTAAACCAGGACATATCCTCTGCAAACAGTTTCCTATGTGAGCCACCACCTCATTTACCTCCTCTGTTGAGGGCAGCTTCAGAGAGAAAGAACTACGCTCATACTCTACAAAGAGCTGAGAAGAGACATCGACAATTACTGATCAATGCTTCCATCAGTGGACCCACCCACATGTGCTCTCTTAGCTAAGACAGTCACGTTTTCATTGTTTGTCCATAAGTGGTTTGATTTTAAACAATACAGTTTGACAACATCGAGCAGTTAAATTGAAGACTTAACTTGAATACATTATGCCTTAAACCTCCCCAGGGTATACCCTGCCTCTTCCCTAGTAGCTGCTGGGAGAGGCCCAAACTCCCCCACAACCCTGCATTGGAATGAGCAAATTCAGATAATGGATGGATAGATGCATCCTGCTCCCTCCTCCTCATTTCATATTCCATCTTTTGAGTTTGGAGTACAATTGGAAATATTTTCAAGCTCTCCATTTTGTGTTTCAAATTGATCTTGAGTGTGCTATAAATCCAAAATATTCAAATCTTCAC
>JAPMNP010710524.1:0-19355 GCA_029874935.1 Atherina boyeri
GTGTAGATAAGACACTAGCTACACCATCCAATGACAGCTCCACCGCTTTATTGTTCCCAATAAGGTCAAAATCCCACAAAAATGGGTCTACTGACTTTGTGGAAACCCTGTGAGACATATGCCCTACTCTAGACCCCAAAACATTAAAGAACAAGATGGTCTGTTACAATAGTACCCTGCAATCTCCTATGATTTATCATAGGAGATTAGTGATTGATTAATTAGTGAGACAAATTTAATTCAGCTGCTTAAAGTAGCGCTATGTAATTTTCTGACCTTACAACTCTGCATTGCTGACTTGTTTGATGGCAAAGTGACATTTATTATGCGCATTTCACAGCCGTCGTTGCCCAGCACCGTCCTGAGGCTGAGAAAGCCCACGTCACAACTTTTTTTTCCGGGATACCGCCTTACGCTTCAGCTAAGTTTCGGTTCACACAGCAAAGAAACACAACACAGCATGCAATGCTGACAATTTTTGGAGGAAGAGAGGAAAAGCAAGAGAGAAAGTGACAGAGCAAGAGATAAGAGTCACCATTGAACTTACTTTTGTTGTCTGAAGAGAGCTCAGAGTAGCCTACAGGTAGCTTGAACAAGCCATCATTAGGGGGAAATCATTTGACAAAGTTCAGTAGTGCTTCTTTAAAGACTTTACTTTAACAGAACATGTGGCTATCGGGCAAGTTGTTAATGCATTCGTAATCCTTAGACTTAATTATCTTGTTCCCACATGTTCGTAGTCAGTGGCTAATAAATGTATTTTTCTACCAATATCGCCAGACAGGCTCCATAAATGCCTGCAGGATCAACATTTTATTCAACTCGCAGACAAGAAAGCGATATCAAGCAAACACAGTTAATGTTGAACTGATTCGTTGATTGATTTAGTCTGAGGGGGGAAAAAACACCAGAAGATACAATGCATCCTATTCTTCAGTGCCCCATCAATGAGGATAAATACTGTCTAGAGGACTTAACATCTCTCATTTTTGCAGAAAAAACCCCCAGAAATCCTCTGACACATTCTCCCGGCCTGTGTTGGAAAGGTGTGTTCTTGCAGTTGCTGACAGACGAGACAACTTTGAGGCACTTGCACATAAGCGATGATCAAAGCCAGAGCCCCGCTGGTCTTCATCAACCCTCAGACTGATACCTGGATCCACTCCCTCTCCACTTTGTTCACGACTTGTTCGTGTTGATGCGTAGTTATGCCAAGGGAATCCACAGTTTACTTTATGCCACATTCGATAGCAGCAAGTGAGAGACTGAGCGCCTCTGACAGGGTTTTCTGTGTCAGCGGGCGGTATGGTTTTTGTGTCTGAATGTGTATAGTCTTTGAAGCGCTTGGTTCAGACAGACACCCACCTGCATACCATGAATCAGACAGTTTTTGGCAAGTTGCGCACACCATCCCAGCCGTCACTTGTACTTGTAATTCTCTTGACAGTACAGATAGAAAAGAAGAGAACACAGTGTATTTAATGGAAAGATTTGAGCATTCCATAAGCTGATGATTCAATTATTTATACAGTGATTTGCTGTTATTTCTTAACTCAGAAATGAAGGTAATAATTACCTTGGTTATAGCTTTTCTTCCTTGAGCACAGAAAATCCCTGAGGGGAACAGTTTAATGGTTTAATTACAATGGTGTGTGTTGAAAAGGATAACGTGCAGAGTATGACTGATTTCCTGGCAATGATATGCTGCCTTTTCTTTTAACGAAGTGAATGTATAAGGTGTGTAATTATAAATCATGTGTGTGGGCCAACTAAAACTGATACATGCTTTAAAGATCCATTAACCTCTGGTCTTTAACATGTAAGTATTTCACATACGTTACTGGTGTCTTAAAGCGATCGTTCAACATTTTAGAAAATAAGATTATTCGCTGTTATGTTGTGGATAAGTTGTGAGTGGATTGATGCCATTTTTAGTCTGACATCAGCAAATAAATATGAAGCTATGGATCAGTCTTGAGCCACTTAGTTCATTTTCAATTTCCAGGAGGCATTAAACGAGGCAGGTTTATTTGTATAGCACATTTCATTTACAAGACAACTCAAAGTACTTTACATAAAACATTAAACAGGGGCGGTCCCAGACACAGGCAGACCGGGCAATTGTCCAGGGAGCTGGTGCGCGCGGGGGGACGCAGAGGTGTTCGGGTCAATTGAGAAATATTTGTCCTTTCCGCACTTTTTTAATTAAAAATAGCTGTTTGTTCACCTAAAAAACAAAAACATTTGTTTTCCATTTGTCAGTTGTACGTGGATGCGATTGTTACCCTACCCTGAGGCTGGGGGGTTTTGCCCGGGGCGCAATTTTAGCTAGCTCCGCCACTGACATTAAGCAATACATCAAAAGTAAAAGAAACATGGATAAGTACACTAAAAGCAGAATAATTAAAGCAAACTAAAGAGAATAAAAGGAATTGAATAGAAACAGAACAAGCTTAAAAACAATGTAAGGAACGAACAGAATACATACTGTACAGTGAGTTACATATAATATAAACAGACATTGATGGGACATACATCATCCTCACCATCACATCAATTTACCTATGCAAGAACAAATATTTCAGTAAGAAAAAAACAAAAGGCAAATTAAAGTTTTCAAACCTGTTTTAAAAGAACTACAGTAAGCTTTGCATCATACTTCAGGTTTTCTTGTTGTTTGTTTCAGATATAGCCTACGTGGCATACAATACTAAATGCTGATTGTCCTTGTTTAGTTTGAACTTTGGATGAAAACTTGACCCAGATGATCTTAGAAGTCTCGATTACTCGTACAGATCAGAAACATATTTTGGACCAAAATAGTTTGATGCTGACATATTTACTGCTCTACCAATCTAATGAAATATGACAATTCTCCCTCTCCCTCTCTTTAAAGTCCCTGCTTACACTGACCCTGTAGTGAACACATTTACATGGCACTAAAAAGAATAACTAGAATGACTAAAACTGGCATTTTTCCATGTATGTAACCCATGTAAACATGCACCAACTGGTGCATGTTTTTGTGGGAGTAGCTGACATTAGCTACCCAAGGAGAACATGCAAACTCCACACAGAAAGGCCCTTTCACCCATCTCTGCATCATCGGCACCGCGCCTCAGCACCCACAGCGTCCCTGGCGGTAAATCAAACCCGGGACCTTCTAGCTGTGAGGTTAGCTGCGCTACCAGCTGTGCCACCATGCCTCTTCCTCCATCTCCAGTCTTAACTCTAAGCTAACCTGCTACTACACTTAGCTTCATATTTAACAAGCAGACAAATTAGAGGAGTTGACCTTGTCATTTAAATTCTAGCGTGCAGACAAATAAGGTTCACATGTTTTGTAAATATCAGCCATTTCCAGTAAAATTGAAGGAGTTTGGTAATGAACATGAAAAACTGAAGTGGCAAAGTAAAAAGCTTCATCCAAAAGGTGTAATGGAAACATTATTGAGTTGTGTAAAAGTATCAGTCTTGCTTTTATCTGTATCCAGGTCTAAAAAATTACCCATAACAATTTGACATGGAGCCAGTCCAGTGCCTGTTGTTTATTTTGTCTGCTGTCAGAGAAAGAGCGAAAGGAAGATGAGGAGCGAGTACTTCAGAATCTCAAACCTTAAAAAACTAATTTTTATTCCAACTTATTGAAAAGACAAACAAGGAGTCACTTTGTTGTGGTGGAACAAGAGGCAAGNGTGTCTCTCTGCCAAACCTAAACAAATTCCATTTCAGACAGCTCACCTCCATGGCTCGTCTTTATCTCCTTTTCTATCTTAGCTGAAGGCTCTTGACATTTGGGAAAGGGATAGGGTAAGATTTGGGCTTGCTTTAATTGGAATACATTCAGTCTCACATGTTACTAAAATGAAAACAAACCAGTTGGAGCACTCTGCATAAAAATGTTGCTTCCAGAGACCTTCTTATCTCTCCAACAGATCCCAGCCTTCTGTGCAGTAATTTATTATAAATTAGGTATTTCAGAGCAACACCCACTGCCCTAAAACATACCTAACTCTTGTAAACATATCCCATACACATTTATCTGGCAAATTACATGTTCAATATTTGTAAAACTGAAGGAGTATCTTAATCTAACTGTCTTTGGGTTAAAGCTGTTATAAATTATAGTAATCGAAGCCTGTGGTCCACAGAGCTGACATCACATACAGACGGGGAGAGTAATTTTTCACCAAGGTGCTCATGGAAATTTTCATGCACTGAGGAAAAAAAGAAGGAAAAAAAATCCCTTGACAAGGTTTGTTTACATTCATCTGAGCCTGTTAGTCAAATAAGAAGTGACGTCCACCTGAGTGAATTATTTGGAAAGAAAAAAATAAGCACAAGCTGAAGCTTTTGATAGATGTTGGTAACTGATGGCAAAGTGAAAAGCCTTGTCGATGGAAGTGAAGGAGATTTTCCTGTTTCACCTTCCCTGATTGTATCTTAGGCCAAGGTTTTCCAAAGATAGTTTAAAGGAAGAAATAAGGACTTTTTTTTTTTTTTTCTTTTTGTTGATCCTTTGCATCTGCATACCCCGTGGCAGAATTATCTTATAGCAAAATACCTGATAATTCTTTTGTTTTACAGGCTTTCACTGCAGCATATTTGGCTCTAAAGCTATACCAATTTGAATTAATGTTTATATTGGGTCAATAATTTGCAATATCTTCTTTTTTGCAGCAGATTTCTGATCACCAGAGGGTGGATCCGCTGGGTTCATGGATGGATTTTGTCAAAAGACCCGTTGGAAACTTTGCCGGAAAGTGTCGCAAACGCAAACGACCTCTGGTAAAAACCAGTAGACAAACTGCACCCTGCAGTTCCTCCAAAAAATAAATAAATTTAACCAATGATCTGTAAATTGTACTTATTAGGATTGAGTATAAAGTTATTTTTGTATTTCTGTTATCTGTTAGCCTGGCCCACCAGGTCCACCTGGTCCTCCTGGTCCCCAGGGACCTCCTGGCTCTCCAGGGGCTGAAGTGACCCAGGAAGTTCTTCTCAATGAGTTCAAAGAGATGATTAAAGGTAAAAACACATTTATTGTCCAGCACACATTTTAGAACTAGTGTTTTATTCACTTATATATTGCTTATTTTGCTGAGATGACTTACAGTTAATTATTGGGAATGCATAAAATTCATATAATTTTGCAATATTGGTATGACAAAACAGTTGTAAAGATACCATGAAGTCACTCTGCGATGTAATAACCTGGCTGTGTTTTGTCAGAGGCTACAGAGAGGAGAGCAGCTGCTCTCGACAGACAGGCGAGCCCAAGCCAGCTACCTACAGTCCTCCTCACCCTGGAGGGGATGACCTCCTACCGCCGAATAGAAGAGGCTTTCCACTGCAAGCTCAAGGGACCTGTGGTGGTGGACAAGAAGACTTTGGTAGAGCTCCAGAACTTTCAGACAGTAAGTTTGTTTGAAACCAAGTAAATGTTTATGAACCGTTTCAGCTTTGCGCTCTCCTTAAGAAAAAGAAAAGAGAAAAAAGAAAAAAAAACATCAGTTTGGCTAATCCTTCTCAGCATGGTTACATGCTTTGTTTCTCTGCTTTAACTGTGAAAGAGTGAGTGTTTGGTAATCTTTGCTTACTCTACATGTAGGAGAATTAAATGAGGATCATCCCCTCCCTTATAACTGGCACTGGCAATGCATGAAGTGCCACTCTTAGACATAGACTGCCTCTCTGGTCAAAAATATCTACTTTTTTTTAAATTCGACACATCACTCTTTGGGCAGCATACAAAAGGCACTCTGTCTCTGACTTGGAATAAAGTGTGGAGAGGACAGAAATAGACACTTTTTGAAACAGTAGGCTGCAGAGGAAGAACTATGCCCTGTTACGACAAGCTGACATGGCTGAAGGAGAGAAGATTTTGCTTTGTTGGACTATTTAACACAGTAACAAAGCACTATGTTGGCGGGGGTGTGTTGCTAATGCTTTGGATAATTTCTTTTTTTGCAGTCATGAATAAAAGGAAATGAAGCAGGGGACTAAAACAGGGACAGGATGGTAAAAACAAATTATTTTCAGTGGCTGAACTGACCGACCTTGTTGTTTCTAGAAAATAAAAAACAAATATTAAAAATAAACCTGCAACATACTGTAAAAAGTTTTAAAAGAGACAAAGAAAAAAAGTTTACAGGAGGCATTTAATGTTATTTGGTAAAGTTCTACAATCAGAATATCACTGAATGACAGGTGAGGGTGTCAGGATTGTGTATAAAAGAAGCATCTAAGAAAAACTGAAGTTTTCCAGGCAAGGTTGAGTTGTGACTCACCACGTTGTGACAAACTCAATCAGACAATTATGAGTAAGTTTAAAAAAAAATTCTTAATGCAAAATTGATACTGTAGTTTTGCCTTTCAACATACACTTCATGCTTTTATGAAAAGATTCAGGAAGATTCACTGAAAAACCACTGAAACCACTTATGGACACGTGTGACTCTAAAGGCTCTAATGGCTATGGTCACATGGTCTCATGTATATCTTGGAAAACCATTGTTTTATTAACTATTCACAGAAATGCTGCCAATCTCTTGGGACATGAGCTCACTCTTATTTAAAGATATCCAGGGTAGATGAACCTGCATTATTGTGTAAGCCCCTGAAATTCTACTGATTCATGAGCTAGAAAAAATGAAAAAACCCTGAAACCGAACAACATGTCTGACTTAAATATTGAAATACTTGGAAATTTGAAATTTCAACTATAGAGAAATATGCTATTGTGATAAGGTATCGTGAAAGGTTTTTTTCTAATTTTTTTTATCAAAAGACATACTCAATGAAGTATCTGGAAACGTTGATGATTGGTTGAAGAAATTTATGGGGTTCTATGATTTAATATATTATATTTACATTTTATTATTTATTCGATAACATGCAGATGCATTTTCTATGTCTAGTAAGCAGATATAAACACACCGACCATGTCATATATGCACTGGGGCTGATTCAGCAAAAATTTCAAGAAGACATTATCGGAGGATAAGAGGAAAAGAAAGCGGGAAAGTGACAGAGCTTGAGACTGTTTTATTGGCTGGAGAGGGCTCATAGTACAGACAGGATGCAAGACGGATGCTGAATTAGCCGTCAATCGGAGGCGTGTCACTGAGAAAATCTGCTAAAGTTCTGTAGTGCTCCTTTAAACATAACTATAAAGTTTGCAATTGATTATAACAGTGCAGTTCCCAACAGCCACAGATTGTCGTGACCTCAAACTGACATGTCCATACATGAGAGAAGTTGTGGAAAATTGTGAAAATGCTTTGTCCTGTGGATTTTAACAGCATATAAAAGTGAGTGTCATCTGTATAAAACTGGTAATGCACATTATAATCATAAAGAAACTGCCTAAGAGCCAGTATGTACATAGAAAAAAAAAAGGGGCCAATAACCGACCCCAGGGGCACCACAGATTAGTGAGAGGAGATAAAATCATAAAAATGGAGGGAAAGCCACTGTTGGTAAGACACTACATAAACAAAAAACTGAATTCATAATTTCAAACCAAGTGTCTAGAAAATATAAGATACTGTGATTGACGGTATTAAAAAAAAACCTAATGTGTAAAATAAAACAATTTTCTTTAGAAAAGCACTGAAATGACTCGGTCTAATTAATTGACTAAGGAAGTCCAAACCGGGTTTTAACAGCAAATGATGACCAATTCTAAATTGTTAATAATGTGTTTGTAATCTTGTTCCTGTAGCGGTAAATTGCTGTGGCTTAATTTTAGAGATATAGATCTGCAAACAACATATTACAATCATCATTCACAATGATTTTTTTCTGCATTGGCAGCATTGATTTGCAAGTGTATTACTACTTGCAATATGCTTAAACAGCAGTATTTAAGATAACAGATTCTGCAGTTGACCCTGTTTGGCTGAATAGATTTTTTAAATTTTTGTTCTTTATAAGGAGTGGCCCCGTCTCTTATAGTAGGGATTATTTGTAAGTGAATAAGAAGTATAACACTGGCAGTGTGGCTGTTCAGTGAAAGAGCTCTCAAAGTTCAGAGCCTATAACTGCTCATGCTTTGATCAACTAAGCCTCCTTTAATGCAAAATTATGAAATTCCTTCTTTTTACTGGCATGCTGGTGGAATGATGGCCCACAGAACTCGTTGACCATGTTAGCGCGATCAGCTACAGAAACATCCTTTTTGTTTCCTATTATAAAACATTTGCACTTCAAAGTTTAATTCTTGCTGGTATTTTGCTTTCACAACTTCAAATCAAGCTTTATCAATAGTTAACGAAGGGGGAAGTAAAGGTGTCGAGGCTAGTAAATTTGCTAAATGTTTTTATGCAACACATTATATCAGTTAGTAATTTATTTGGAAAATGTGTTCATAAACCTCCTTCATAGGTATCTAAACAGTTATAGACAGTGGATGAACACTGCATGTTAAGGAATTCTCCTGTTAATGCCTCACAGGAGGATTGTCTGCATTGTCCTGATGAAACGTGCACATATTAATTCAGCTTTTTTGTTCTTCAGCCGCCTGCCAAAGGAGCCTTCCTCAGAGGGTCGGGAATGGATCAGTCCACTGGGAGGTTCACAGCTCCCATCACAGGGATCTACCAGTTCTCTGCTAATGTGCACATTGGTAAATAACAGTAAATTTCCTTTATGTAGTAGTATTTCACTCACCAAAGCTGTAAAGCTTCTGCACAATAACAGTCCACCCTCACTGGGTGTTCAGCGTCATGCTGGCTAATTCTCAGGAGACAGTGGGTGTTTGAGCTCACCTTCACGTGACATTTGTATTGTTAAAACTATTAAACCTGTTTTCTTGTTTCAATAACATATGTAATGTCAAATAGTGAAGGAACAGCCTTGATTAAATTAATTTAATTGTTAATTATATATGTTTACCATCCTCGAAGTTTCAGTCCTGTTTGATTTGGAAACAGTGGTGGTTACTGATTATGAAGTCTTGAGAGTGCTGAGCAGGGTGTTGAACTGCAAAATAATCAAACATGTGTTTGATAGAGACTACTAGCAGCTGTGTTCCAATTTTACACCCTATTAAAGGGAGTTGGTCTCCTGGCAGAGAGGTTGGAGGCACTGCAGCTGTTCTGCTGTTCTGGCTCCATCGGTCCCTGTAATGTTTTAAAATGATGTGGTTAATCTGAAGGGAAATATACAACAGCAACGCCACAAAACACAAAAATTGCCAAAATGCAACAAAGCAAACAAAAACAAACATGTATCTGTGAAATGTCGCTTTTAAAATGTGGTCGTTTTGGATTTGATGTGGTATGTGAAAAGTTTTCTGTTTTGTCAACTATATAATTATTCTGTTTTGTTATGTTTTCCGGGTCATTCAAAAGAAAACCACAATAATGCACATTTTAAAAAATACATTAAAAACCCAGTGACTTGGTTTAAATTTCTTACTGAGTCAGTAAGTAGCTTCTATTAACCCTTAAAACTGCCCTAGGTCGCTGTACTATCGCTTTTATTGTCAACAATTTCTCAAAGACATTAGTGTGTAACTGTGGGATGAATTTTGATGGATTTTGATGATCCTTTAGGTGACCTACAGAAGTTTTCCTTGCGTTTATATCTCGTCCACAAGGTTTACAATCCACCCGTAAAATGTAGTGTTTGTTTAAAAACTGTATGGAAATCAACAATAAGCAATCCATTATAACATGTTTATTTCTAACAAAGATCCCTGTCACTACTATTTTTCTAAGACACCTCTATTTTGACCCGGAAATTATATTGACCAATCACATAACTTCAATTGATGGTAATGTCTAATCAGGAGCAGCCAAATATCAACAAGTGAGCAGAAAGTTCTATATCTGTCTGAAAAGAAAAATAGTAGTCACGTGGTGCCAGAAAATGAGCTGAGTTGGAGTTGTTTTCATGAAAATATTGGGTAAATAGTAAAAAGAGGTGGAGGAAAAAGTGTAAATATGTAAATAGTTTCTGCTGTGCATTTTCTCCTGAAAGTCAAGACTTGAGAGAATTATATGCAGATGAGAAAAGGCTTGGTCGCTGTTGATCTGTTTGTTATTTCTACAAAGTAATGTTAGTTAATTCTGTTGTTGTTGTTTCGGTTGGCCCTTGGTACTATACCTGCTGATACATTCATTTTACATAATTTTACTCTCATAATCTGACAACTGAGGCCATCTTGAAAAAAACAATAATGTATATATGTTGACTGTGCTTGTAAGGGTTGTGCTTCAACATACATTTTTAACATAAAAAATATAACTAAGCTGACCAAAAGTAACAAAAAATGGCTTGGAGTTTTAAGGCTTGAGGTAAATAGTGATGTAAAAACAAAACAATGGCTTCCCTTCACTAATCTAAAAGGCAGTTTTAAATCTTATTTGCAGCGATGCTATTCTATAATCACCTGCTTGCTACATAGAGTTAATGACAGGGTGTATTTATAGTATAATGAAAAACTGTTCTTTGAAAAAAGAAAAAAAAATCAAACTGCAGTAAATACAATATTACATTTCACACGATTTTAAGAATTATAACCAAAAGTGCTGTATATCAAAGGGGATTTTGTAATATTTATATGTTTGGAACCATTTCTCATCCTTACAGATCACAACGAAGTGAAGAGGAGTAAGAGTCAGCTTAAGGCCAGAGACAATGTCCGGGTGTTGATCTGCATTGAATCACTCTGCCACAGATACACGTAGGTATTCTGTAAGGTAGTTGAATACTTGCTTTCAGGAATAAATCCAAGTCATATATAGCATACCAATACAGCCATGTGGTTTGCATTTGTTTGAAAGATACACAATCATGAATAAGATTTAATAAGACTGATCTTAAGGAATCATTTTTCAGACCACAACTCCACTCTGCATTCTCGGCATTTTTGGTTTGACAGTTTGTTTACCTTTTTCCTAACATAGTGATATTTTATTGGTGTTAAATGCTGCCTTAACTTTCTCCAGAGTTTATGAGCTGTTAAAGGTGTCGTCTGTTGCACTTTGTATGGAACCAGTTTGGCATTTCCTGTATAAAAGCAGTGCAGGTCTTTAAAGGAAGTGTCCTCTCATTTAGACCCTTCGTCCCAGCCGCCTAACTAATCTTTATAGACTCACCTTTGACACTTCAGGCAGCCTGTTATATACAACAGCACAGCAGTAAAATGCTCTTGTTTGGCATGTGGGAGGCAGATAATGAAGTACATGATACCAGTGGTCTATGTGGAAAAGAAATCTTAAGCCTTTCAAGTATTTCAACATTTCTATTTATATAAAGTCAGAGAAAAAGTTTGAAATAAATTGCTCCCAGTAGTCTTCCCAGGACTGTGCAGAGCTCCAGAGTCTCTCCTCTAGTGTGGTACAATGAGGGGAATGTATAAATAATATTATTATGATGGGTTACTTAACCCAAAAGAGTGCTTGGCTTTTGCTTTTTGAGCCAGAGCCCCAGCAAGTCTCACCCTCCCACACATGAAAATGTAGAGAATGTGAAATGAGGTTCATCGTGATGGCAGTTGGAGACTTGGAGCAAAGACAAACATGATTGATTTGCACAAAAAAAAAAGAAGACAGAAATTTACAATTTTCCACTTAACACAAGCCAGCTCCCTCTCTGTGTGGTTGAAGGCTGCGGCATAGTTTCAACCATCTGTGCAGACTCTGAGCTTGCTGAATTGTTCAAGGAAAAGTTTGACTTTTGGGAAATATGCTTATTTGCTTTTTGTATACAATTAAATGAGAAACTTGATATTACTCTCACGTCTGTACACCGAATTCAAGGCTACAGTGGCAACTAGCTAACTCAACTTAGCCGAGAGGATGGAAATAGGGCTGTACTGTACGCCCTGTTACTCTAAAAGTAAAAAGTAAAATTCACAAATCAAGCTTTTATGTAAGGTAATAAGCTCAAGAAGATTATTTTTATTTTCCATTGTAGCTTTATTTTGTGTTTTTCCCTTTTGTCCACATGGAAGTACATAGCTTGGTCAATTAAAATTAAAATGTTGGAAAACTCCGTCCGTGAGAAAGTTATTCTGAAGATTTCTTTACAAGCCATCCTTTAAATGTAAGACTTGAAAAACGTCAGAAATGTTCTAAATAAGTATAAAGTTTTTTGTAGTAGATTCAGTTCACTGCTGTGACAAAGCATTAAGGTGCCCAAAATTAGCTTCTCTCACCTAGATGATGCCAAATTCTGACTTTCATTTTGTTATAAGTAATATCTTCGTTGTTTATGCGTTAATGCATTAAACATTTACCACATAGCTGTATTCCAGTTAGTAATGTGAAAAATATGAGGTATCGATATTTCAGTATTGATCCACAGATAACTTATATATACCCCATAAATATAAAGCATTTTACACTTGACTGATCTTACAAATGTGCTGAGGAATACAGCTTTGTCTTGTTTGAAAACTTATCTTTGTTATTAATATCATTGCAGTTCATTGGAGATGATCGTTGGATTAGAAAGTAACAGCAAGATATTCACGGTCAGTGTGCAGGGGCTGCTGGAGCTGCAGGTAAGCTGAGTGACAAACAAGCAGAAAATATAAAAAACTGTGCTTGCTGACATCATCAGTGTACTGTATATTTACCTTTTGCAGGCTGGACAGTACACTTCCATATTCGTGGATAACGCAGCCGGTGCTTCCATTACAATACAGAACGGTTCAGATTTCATGGGCATGCTGCTCGGTGTATAGACTCACACTCGAGTAGGTCACCTTCCAAGCTGCTCACTGCTGCCGTATTTTTAATCTTTTATTTACTATTTTTCAAAGAACTGCCTCTGAGCACCATCACACAAAACCTGACCACAGGGGACATTTGAAGAACGAAAGGCTGACATTGACTTGACTGCCTGTCAGAGGGTGAAAGGACAGAGTGAGGAACTAAAGGGCTCAGTTTGGATATCACGATGCACTGCCTCCTCTGCCAGGAACTTGGATGCATGTCGCTTCACCAATAAAATCACCTGAAAAGGAAAAGGAGAGTCTCTTACAGTGTATTTTTCATGGCTGTTGAAGACCTCTGCAGTAAACCAAACATTTTTTATTATTGTTCTTTGTATTTGTTGAAAAAGCTTCAGAACATTGAATATTACAGTACAGTCATTCATTTAATATATATTGACATGTAATTGTTTTGTCTGCAATATATTTGTGTACACACTCATTAACTATTATTTTTTGGATTAAAATTCACATTTTAAATATATATATATATAAATATTATATATGGTACATAGACTCTGTGAGTACACTGGATGATTGATGCTCGACAGGCCTCACATGATTTTATAAAACAACTGTTTTTATTCACATAGGCCCAGAAATATCTCAGTAAGTATTATATAGATTTTGAGCTCAAATTTAGGACCCAGAAGAATCCAAGAAACTGACTGTTCTGGAATTGCTGCAATGTTTTTGGTTCGGAGTTACATATCTCAACACTATCTTATTTGCCTCAGAATAAAACATATGATTTGTCCTTGCAGGTCAAAAACCGAAATGTTCAGTACTTTGGATCATGAATACCTCAGCTGTACTTTGTTTTTAGTGTGAATTAGTTAATGCTAATGCATGCTAAATACACACTAAAACGAAAATGGTGAATGCTAGATGTTGGCATGTTAGCATTGGCCCTTGGAGCATGCTAGCAGGCTTGTGCTAGCATGTACTGAAAAGTTCAAGTAGCCTACCATTGTGCCTAAGACTCCAGCATTGCTTTACTTTTTTTTTTCATCAAGATACCAATACAATTGTTTTTTTGTCAGTGAAACATGGTGACTTAGATTAAAGATGTCTTATTAAGTTTTCTTTTTTAAAATGATGTATTTGTTTCCCTTTTCTTAGTGAATAATAGCTTTTATATGCATGTAAAAAGTCTCTAAGACAAATTAAAAAAGGATGGGTCATTAACTCCCACCGAAAACAAATATGAACCACCAGACCATGTATTTCTAACATAAGCCAACCTATAACACACTTGCATAATACCCATTTGGTGGCTAGTTTGGCAAGCCCTTTTATCTCGTGTAATCTGAGGATGTGAGTGTTTAAGTATTTTTATTTTAGATGGCAATGTTCAATATGAAAATTCAAAGTTTTTACAGGTTGTGCAGCTCTGTCTGTATGCCAACAGGCTTTAGCTGGGTCCAAATATAAATTTTGACGAGCAATCAGGAATCGTGGAAACAAAGACCAGTTTGAAAGTGAATAACAAAGACGGTGTGGGTTTCTATGTTTTCATGTTCCCTTTTATGCTACAGTTCAGCTAAACCGTTGCTGCCTAGTATTTACAAAGAAAAGTGGTTAAAGGTAGGGACTGGGATTCTCTTTTTTGGCCATTTTTGCAAAATCACTTGAAATCCTACTGTATTCCTGACCCTTTTACAGCCACTAAGTTGGAAGCACTGACATGGAAATTAAACAAGTTAATCATCTGTGGAACGGACAGGGCTTGAAAAACTCCATCCAATTATTTCCAAGACCACCTTGAAGCATTGGACAGTAAATTCATCTATCAAACGGTCGTTGGATGGGTGGAGTCAGGGGCAGCGTTGGAGGCAAGAGGGTAGGACCATTTGAGTTGTGAATCCCAGACCCTACCTTTAAAGCTTGCAAAAATGTTTTGTTTGTTTCTCCCCTTTACTGTTTTCACATATAGTATACTGTATCTAAATACAACCAAATTCCCAATAAAACTGTTCTCATTCACCTATTTTTGTTTCATATATTAAAAACTTACCTCTGAAAGTGATCAATATAATTTGTTAAGGGGCAGAGGCAGAGTAGAGGGATCAAAGCTAATGCTAACACATCTTTATTACTTTTACAATTATTATTATCATTATTATTATTATTATAATCATTATAAGAGCAGTTGGTAATGCCGGCTGTCCAATGATCAGAAGATTGGCCGTTCGAATCTGTCGTTGTGTCTTAGGGCAAGACAATTCACCCTCCTTGCCTCCAGTAACAATATCACTGGTATATGAATGACCGTAGGTGGTCAGAAGGGCCGTAGGCAGGGATTGGCTTCCACACCTCTGTTCCTCTGCCCCAGGGAAGCTGTGGCTACACAAGTAGCCTACCATCACCAAGTATGAATGTGAGTGAATGAATAGTGTATTCAATGTAATGTAAAGCATCTTTGGATGTCTTGAAAAGCGCAATATAAAATTGATGCATTATTATCATTATTATAAGCTAAGCGAGTATGTGTTATGTCCTCTGATATGCCTCTGAAACTGAATTGGAGTTAAAGGGGAGGAATGTTATCTTTTTTTTCTGATTTGTTTGAAATATATAATTTTAGTTGAAGAACAGTAACAGAAAATATGTAACTTTTTTAAATAAAGGTTTCAATATTCAAACTGGTCAATATGGTGTGAAAAGAACTCAGAAGTTGGTGTAAGTTGACTGAAGGCCACGACTTGTACATAAGAAATGCTCATAACCACCATGTCTCACTGGTTTTTCAACTTCCATTTTTTTCATGTTTATCTAAACAAGTAAGCAAGAAACTTGTCTCTTCTAAATGATGCCTGGGATTATGGTCCTTTAAATAAACTAACAATACTCTGTTGTTAAGTGCCTGAGGCACATAGTACCCTTACATTGCACAACCAAATGTTCCCTTCAGTTGTATTTATAAAAAAAAAAAAAAACTCAAAAGAAATTTGCCTTCACATCATGTCTGTATATGATGCCTTGAAAATTTCACCTCTGTCTCTTTAAGTTTTTCCTACCCTTTCCGACACGCCCCAATCAGCACATTATCAACATTGCTTCATGCCATCCATATATGCCTTTTACAATCGTTCTCAATGTTGTATTCTGCTAGTTTACAGAGGACCTACATTACATATTATTGTTTGTCTTGTCTGTAATGTTAAGACACGACATTGTACAATCTTATGCGTACAATCTCATGTCGGACACGGAAAGTGACTTTCCTGAAGAACCGGAGTGGGTACAGAGGGTACATAGGCTCTTCCAAGACATCTCAGCTTGGTAATATACCTCCATGTCATCCTGTTATAACCCTGCTGTAGTGTTTGTTTCTCAGGAACAGTAATAATGGTGATACGTAAGTGTAACTGCCACCCATATTTTCCAAAAAGGAGACCATGATAACGTGATAGTTTATTGTAAAACGTAAAACTTATCACGTTATAATTGTAAAAACTTGAAACGTATCATGTTATAACCATTGACTGTATATATATGGACAGACCATCCGTGAGCTTTGAGAAGAGCTGAATTGACACTTGACGTGAGGTTCTAACCATCGCCATCTTTGCATCATCACACGTCTTCTTACTGCTGGAAAATACAAAAAATGGGCAAAGGGCTGGAGCTGAGAGGGCGTCTGTGAGCGGGGAGGAGAATGACCTAGCTGCCTGTAGCCAAGAGCTAGCCCGGAGCTAGCAGGAGCTAACAGACGTAGGTGAGCTAAAGCATACGTGCGAGTGTTAGCCGGCTAAAAACCATGATTGTGCTTCTCTGCACCCCTCTGTCTCTCTTTGCTGCCGGATTTCAAGGAAAATTTAAAAGCGGGAGCAAGTTGCTAGCCACCAGCGCTAGCGCTAACATCTGTCACGTCAACATAATCAAGAAGAATAAGGAGTGCTGTACTTGGGGCAGAGCTCTGCAACGAAGATGTAGAGCTTTAAGGAATAGGAGGTGCAATCCAAGCAGCAGCCATTTTGGCACCAGTCGGTGGCTTCCACAGGAGATTCAGGGATTTCTTAAATATGCATGAATGAGTCAAAGCAACCCTATGGGCATGATTTAAGTGAGGAAATGACATGAAAACTTGATAAAAAGCTAAAAAAAAGGAACGTTTATTTTGCACTTTACAGCCCCTTTAAATGATAAAAGATGTTCCAACCGAAAAGGTGCCCGGTTGGATCGAGATCTAGTGATCTGGTAATCTACTACTACTACTACTACTACTGTCATTTAGCTGACGCTTTTATCCAAAGCGATAATCTGGTGATTATGTTCAAGAAGAAAGCATTTGGAGATGATCTGAGCATTGTGACATGGTGCATTATCCTGCTGGAAGTAGCCATCAGAAGATGCTCCACTGTAGTCATAAAGGGATGGACATGATCAGCAGCTATACTCAGGTAGGCTGTGGTGGTTAAACCATGACATGTTGGTACCAAGGCACCCAAAGTGTGCCAAGAAAACATCCCCTGAACCTTTACACCACCAGTAGCCTGGAGAGTTGATCCAAGACAGGATAGATTCATGCTTTCATGTTTCCACCAAATTCTGACCCTACTATCTGAACGTAGAGCTTAAATGGAGACTTATCAGACCAGGAAACATTTCTCCATCTTCTATTGTCCAGTTCTGGTGAGTCTGTTTGAATGTAGCCTCAGTTTCCTGTTCTTAGCTGACAGGAGGGGCACTTGGTGTGGTCTTCTGCTGCTGTAGCCCATCTGCTTCAAGGTTGGATGTTTTGTGTGTTCAGAGATGATATTCTGCAGACCTTGGTTGGAACCAGTGCTTATTTTTAGCACTTTGAGATTTGGCATCAAATATAAAGTGCAATACAAATAAAATGTATTATTATTATTATTATTATTATTATTATTATTATTTGACTTCCTGTTGCCTTTCTATCATCTCCAACCAGTCTGCCCATTCTCCTCTGATCTCTGATATCAACAGGACATTTTGGTCCAGACAACTGCTACTCATTGAATATTTTCTCTTTTTCCCACCATTCTCTATAAACCCTAGAGATGGTTGTGTGTGAAAATCCCAGTAGATCAGCAGATTCTGAAATACTCAGACCAACAACTATGCCACATTTAAAGTCACTTTAATCCCTTTCTTCCTCATTCTGATGCTCAGTTTGAACCTCAGCAAGTCGTCTTCACCATGTCTACATGACTACATGTGCTGAGTTGCTGCCATGTGATTGGCTGATTAGATATTTGTGATTACATTAATTGATCAGATATACCTAATAAAGAGGCCAGTGAGTGCATATTTCACTGTATCACTATTTTCAAAATACCCAAAATACCTCAAATACCTTCACTGGCTTTCTGCCAAGTAAAACCATGAGTGTAAACACTGTCTAAAAACTGTGTAAACATGTCGCTGTTAGAAATGAGACACTGCACATTATTCAGAATTATGTCCAGACAACTAAATTCACTTTAGTCCAAACTGCTTTTTAACTATTGGAGATTATGTTACAGTGTAATTAAAACCGGATAACTGTTGTCCCTCACAACACAATGCAGTCCTGAGAAATCAGGCCTTTATTACTTTCCATGCAGTCATTATCAAAAGCTCTTTATAATATCAGAATATTGTTTCTTGGGTGGTCCTGAAAGGCTCTAATAAGGTCTTCGACTCAATGGCACAAGTTCTTGTAGAGCCAGGAAAGAAAGCTTGTTAGCATCATTGCATGAATGCCCCATAATAGAGGCTTCTCTTGGAGGCATTGCTGAGATGCCAAGTGTCACATACTGTACCCAAAGACCAACCACAAGAACGTTGCACCCACATGCTATTTCAACCACCTAGTGTAGCACATTTCAGGGAGGAATGGGCTGCTTGCTGAAAAGCACAGACATAATTTGGAAAACAAACATTACATTTTTATTTATAAATTGACTAACCAACATTATTTTAAGGCACCACTTAACACGTGTACTTATTTTCCACAGAATCTACCAGTCAAGTAAAAGGACATGAAAATGATGATGTCGTAAACAGTACAGGCAGTATTTATTGAGAGGGGCTGCTGAAGCATAGCCACTTTACATTTTTTCACAAGCCGTTGTCTTTCAACGAGTTTAACTGTGCGGGGATGATAGACGATTTAATATTTGCCTTTTCATTGCTCAAGGAGCAGGAGAATAGCACACACTTGTGAGTTTTGATTGTCTTATGTTTTTTCTTTTTCCTAAATGTGTTTAATGACAGCTATGTGAGCATGCTGTAACGCATTCGCTGCCCTGAAGTGGAACATGGAGCCTGCCAAAGCAGTTGCGAAACCACCCTGCGCCACAACTCTGACAGGAATTTCCCATCGCCCCATTATCAGCATCAGACAAGCTGAGTGATTGCAATTACATCGACCCAAATGCTAACAGCAACTGCTTTTTCTCTTCTCCCTAAGAGAAGTAAGGTATTATGAAAGGCCCCATTGTGAATCTCTGAGGTTCCTGTCTGCCCTGTAAACCAACATAGTAAGGCTGTATAGCTTTAATGAGGCCTTAATTATGAGATTCCTCCACCTTAGTGACTGACTCAATGGGTGATAGCTTTAAGCATATCCTTCTGCGTGTAGTTTACCAAACAGACAAAAGAGACCAGGGGC
>JAPMNP010710527.1:0-13393 GCA_029874935.1 Atherina boyeri
GGGTTCATTAGGGACCTGTAATGTTAAACAGAATGACTTTGCAGTAAGGAATATGCATCTGTTGACATCACATAAAGGCTTATATTTATTTTGCTCAGATGGATGGAGTTGCCATGGAATAATGATGTAATGACTTTACACATGCTTACCATATGTAACCGATCCGAAGATTATGTACAGAATATAAGGCTGGTCACAGGAGAACCGCAAGCTGTTATTCTATTTCCTTTTTAGGAATTTTCAGCTTTGGTTGCTCTAAAAAGCTTTTAATGAATAATACAGTGCAATACATATGATATAGCTTATTTATAGTGTGTTATAGGAAGCTGTTATACTGTGAAAGAAAAAGTCTGATTGTTTATTTGACATGTACATTTTGTATTCAAGATTAAACTTGACACAGTGCAGGTCCATGTTTGAACTCGGACCACCCAATCCTCATGGGCGATTATGTTTGTCTTCGTATCCGGTGGTTATTCAACTTCTTTTAAAGCATCTCTTGAGAAGCTTCCACATCTGAAAAACACAAATTGAAATGTTATTATTTTGAGTCGGATAGCTACCGTTACATGAACTGTGAGAACTGCATAAACAAGCCATCATAATCCTGCTACACATGTGGGAGGCAGCACAGAGAAAGTTTTTCTTTTTCCTCTGACTCGTTTCTTCCTCTACTTATTTTTTTTCATGTTTGTCTTAGTTGCTGTTTTAGGGCCTTGTAATACTTTTAAGTGAAATAAAACAAGCTAATTTTAGTTTTGTCTTTGCAGCCAGCTCTCCAACTCCAGATGTGTTCTTTTTATTAAAGCATTACAGTGCATTCCTTTAATACGCTAAAGTTACTTTGGATGTCAGGAGGGGAATTTGATGACAGTGTAACTAGGCAACCTACATCCACACTGGAGGTGAATAATCATCCTTAGGAGTTAATTTTTTAAGCAAAAAAGTTTATTTACTTCAAATAATTTCCCAAATGTTGACAATTTAGAATGTTACCTTCTGTGAACTTATGATGTAATAAATAAGAAATATGTTATTGAGCTTTTTGGACCAAACCCTTTATGAGCAATGGTTGGTGAGTTTCCAGTGTGTAACTGAGACATTTTTTTTCTCATTTCAAGTATTGTGAAATTAATTTTGTTCGCATCACACTTTACTGCACTCTTTGATCTAACTTTAAACATGTCCTTCACTCACCAGCTATTATTCTTCTCAGACATTTTTCCAAACCTCTTGAAACCCAGCACTTGGAAGGCCGGCTAGAGCTGCATTTTAATTTCCTCTCCATATATTCAACACACTTCTATAAAGAGCAGTAAAAGAATGTAGATTCTCACCCCCTTTAAGATTCAGCTACTTGAAATGTCTTGATTCAAAATAAAGCATAGCTAGAATACAAACGGCTCACATATTTACAGGACATATTTTGGTGTTTTACAACTTGTCTTGCATCATTAGATTACTCAATTTGCAGCATAGCCAGGTGGCTTCACAAGAGGAAAGAGTGATAAATGTATTTTTTTTTCATTGACTAAAAATAACATGAGAGCTGTTGAGGTGTAAGAGATCAAATCCTCACCTTAAAATCCCCCTCTGCGTTTTATATTTCTGTCACTGATTTACAGTTATAAGAAGAAGAAGTTTATGCCTTGTTAAGCTCCTTGGATGAAGAGAAATTTGGCTGTCTGATATTATAATTAATCCTGGTTCACTACTGGGAAAAAAATAAGGCAAACTGTCAAACATGCCTGGAATTTCAGAATACCACACAGACAGATATCTTATGGTTTATGTTGTCGACAGCAAGCGATTTTAATTTGTTTGAAAATTTAGTAAGTGCATAATATAAACTGTTTCAGTTAATGCAGCTTTCCACTAATAATGCGGTTTTTGATAGTAATTGTGCTTCTATTCAGGGTCCTGGAGATGTGTTCAGGTTACATATGTGTTTTGTATCAGCTGTTATCTGCAGTATGTGTTTGATCCCAGTGTGATCAGTTCATGTCTGTCTAAGTTGTATTCAGGGCATCTGCTTTCAGGCTCCATAATGCAATATGGCAGAGCTATAAAGAGTAACTATGCTGTCACTTGAATTTGATTTAGATCACTCATACTTTTTGGATGAAATGCTTTTAAAGGGAAAAATCCTCTTTTTCTCTGATTTGATTTGTTCCATGTAATAAAATGAACACATATGCTGTTAAGCCAATGGCCCCATTGAGCTTTGCTCATCATGATCTGTATTTATGGTTTGAACTTGGACTACAACTTGCAGTTTTTTTGCATCACTGTCCTTGTTGCTAAATGCAGCAAAAGCCAATTATCATACTTCTAGCTCAACAGAAATCCAAAATGTCCTGTTTTAAAACATAAAGAAGAGTTAGACCAAGCATGGACAGTAGTAAAACTCAGCAGCCGTACTGGGTTCAAGCCCTGCCATCTCCAAAAACCTTTTCATATCATCTGGGTCTGCAGCGCTAGCCAGGCAGCTCGGTTTCTGACCTGACTAAAGAGCATTCACTATTCAGTGCAGGGTTGGCACTGCTCTATGTGTTTTGTTTGTGTTGTCATGGTAATTTGACTAAGGAGTCCTTTAAGGTCTTCCTGGCATCTCATGCTTTAAAGCTGCCAGATTGATGCACTAAGAGACCAAGTTCAAACCATGACAACCGGTTGTCTACCCCTGTTCAAAGTGCCCGTAATTGGGATGTTTGGCTTCGGGGAAAAAAAAACTCTTTCAGTTTCTTCCCCTCCCAACGGCACTCTGCTACTGTTTAACAGATTCTCTCTACCAACCCGTCACATACTGAGAGGGGGGTCAGGATGCCATTGTGTCACATTCAGGTTTAAACACACTTTTTGACAGTACTAGTGGACACTAAACTCTTTTTCAACATGCTTCTGCTCCTTTTTTGTCGGGTTTAAGTCCTACAACGGTGACATCACCAGCAAAGAATGCTTGGGGGCAATCTCATGCTCTCTATTACAAAATTTCAATCACCTCTAGTGATGTGTCATGGACATTCCTGCACATTAAAAAAATCCACCATAAAAAGTTACGGTCCAAGACTCCATGTGCTGCAATTTGTCAGTCAGAATGCTTTGGGGAGTGTTGCAAGTAAAAGTCTAAAATACTTGACTTCATTGTGAATCAAAAATCATATATCTATGTCTTAAAGATAAATGGTGTTACACCACACATAACTGTGTAACCCCTCCATAGTAGATAAATGTTCATCAGTAAGCCAAAACCACATGTTAGTTGTCACAAGCAACTTTTTATTAAAGCATTGAAAAGATTGATCAAAAAAAAAAAAGGGCAGGATTTGTGAATATTTCTTTCTTGCTCTGGCAGAAAGATATGTGCCTACTATGGGAAAGAAATGTGTTCCTTTTCATTGACTTGTACTTTTAAATCTTGGTTGTTTTCTAAAAGATTAGCTCTATTTATTGCTGGAAATATTTAAGTAATTACATAAATAAAAAGGTTAAAGTCCAATAGATTATTAATTAGATAAATAAACAAATGAAAAAAGAATGTAATAAAGTCAGTTGAATTAATAAATAGATAAATGAATAAAGTATTTTTCCACCTAATATTCTCTTGGCAGATAAAATAGATTCTGTTGAAATAATTTTGCTTTTCTTTCTTTAGTTTTACAGATTGAATGTGTTGGAGCTTCAGAGCATGTTAGGATTTTCAGATGTATAGTCTTTATCAATATCAATATAAGAGAAAAACGCACATCATGAACAGCAACTGAGATGTATGTCAGCAAGTAAATACATGGCAATATTAAAATGACGTGGAAAGACAAGCCCAGTCTGCTTAGCTCTGTTTGTAATGACATAATATTAAGCCTAAGTCTTCTCCATATAAGGTCCTCTGTATTATTCCATCCAACACAGACTTGACATGCATCATCTCTCAGGCCTTCCAACTCTCACCACAATGCGCTTCCTGTAACATGACTTCACAGATGTGAAACAACCACAATCCTCTTCCTAACTCCATACTTTCTCTAAAGACAGGAAGTTGCACACTGACCAGCATAGGAGATGATTAGTGTCCCCACAATGGTGTAGTGTGATGTTTCAAAAACATTTGGTTGGCTTGCATGCTTAACAGATCAATCGATGATGAAAGTGTTGTTTCCTTCTTTAAAGAGAGCTTCCCAAAAATTAAAAACATTTAATATAACTGTCTCCAGTTAAATAGTCTTTGAAATAAGAATTATTTTCTTATTTGCTTTCATAGCTGTATTTGATCATGGCTGCACATTAGACGGATAAAAGACATATGGATGCAATATGATTTTTTCTTCTTGGCTTCTGTTTCACTTGTGGTGAATTTAGTTTGCTTCAACATGCCTTTCCTTTACAAACAGACAAAGATTAATGTTTTTCTCAATTTCTTTTGCACAGAAAATAATGATTTTAGGTTGTACAGTGGTAGTACTTCACAGTGCTACAGTGTAAGAACCAGTAATTATCAGTAACTCTGCTGCTGTAAAACCAGCCGAGTGGAGAGGACCACCACAGCACAGCAGCCTCACCATTATGTGGCTGAAATCCCATTCATGTAAACACAGTTGGACAGATTACCTATTCATTTGGAAAGCAGCAAAGATCACCAAGCCTTTTTTTACTCTTAAAATTATACTGCCTGAAACCTCCTTACATGGTCTTTCCTTCATTTACGTAGCGGAGATTAAAATGGTTACGATTTTTTACACCACACATCAAATTATATGACGCGGTTAATGAGATTTGGTAAAACACATGGCTGAAATAGCCCACTCTCTTGACGGAGCTATGGCTGCACAGCCAACATTGCTGTCCATTACTTATCTTCTCTCCGTCACGAGTGTCTCAGACCTCTGTTGATTTATATTTATAGACTGCACATGCCAGGGATTCTTACTCAACATCTATTTGTTTTGTATCCACATGAGAAAGACTGTGTTTGAGTGAAAAAAGTCAGGATTCACAAAGTGCTCTCAGTTCAACCACAGACTAAAGCATTAAACATTGTTAACCGCACATATTTTTCTGAGACTGTTACATGAACTTGCTCCTCTCTTCATGTCTTGTTATGCTACATTTTTTAGGAATTACCATATATAGAGCGGCGTAGTTTTGTGTTTTATCACATCCCTACAAGGATAGAAGTTAAAAGACCTTGTTTTCACTGTCTCCTTTCCTCTTTAACACACAAAGAGACAAACACATGGGGAGGCAGACTCTGGTTAGATTGAGGGACATATCGCAGGGACATGTATATTCAACAGCCCTTTTGTTGTTTTTCTCTTCTATTGATCCCTGGAGCTCTGCAGTGGTGTAGGGCAGAGCCAGATGCCAGATGATCTCTCATGTGTGCTTACACTCTCTGTTTTGTACTGAAGAGCGCTGAGTTGCTTTAAGTACACCGGTCAGACCCAGTAAACGCTGGCAGGTGTGTCTGTAAGTGTGTGTCATGACTTTAATGAGCAAGTGATTCAGTTGAAGCTTTTTGCTCATGTCTGTGTTTAGTGAGTACTCTGCTTTTTGCGAGCGGCGCTTAGCATGTGACTGCACTATAGATGTCCTAGACACTGGTATGCATACATTAGTCTCAGCTATGCTTTCTACACTTCCCTCTAGTCATCTAGCTGTAAATGAGATAAGAAAAAAGTCAAACAGTTTTAAAAAGAAGCTGATAGTCTTTTCCTTAGGCACTTTTCCTGGACTTGTTGGAAAACACCATGAGGTTAAGGAAATATGATTGAATACATTCTTAAGGACTTAGGAAAAGACAGTCATGCTGCAATGAGAATCTGACCACAATCACACTAAGCTGTGATGTGGGTTTGCACAAGTGAAATCTACAGCTGTTCAAATTACTTTTGGCAAATGTTTTTTCATCCTGCTGTTTAATGTACTACATCTCAAATTTTTATGTGAAGATATGATATAAGATACAGTGTTATTTTATGTTCTGGCTTAGTAATTCCAAAAAATAATGAAAAAACACAAAAGTGAAACATGTTGTCACAGACTGCATACACCTTCCTTGATTTATGTTAATTTAAATGAATGACAGTGGGTACAGGGAGTTAAAGGGCAGATTCATTTTTTCTCCATTCATAAAATATAATCCAGTGTTTGCTAAACTAAAGGTGATACTAAAAGAAGCAATGAAGCATCTTTCCTTAACATTTGGAGAATTCAAGTAGCACTTAATCTTGCCACCTCAGAGAGTGTTGTCTGCTAAAGAACCTTCCTAAACAAAAGAGACTATTTGACTGGACTGCAGGAAAGTGACCATCCAGAGAAATGTGGCATTCACAACCACCGGTGCTGTCACTTCCTCATTCTTTCTCTCCCTCCTTCCCACTCTTTTCCTCTATTTAGTTATTATGAGGTAAACACAATGGCACAATGGCTGCTTTTAGAGTTACCTAACCTGTATGCATTCTTTAGCAGTAAGGAAAGGGGATATCTTGTTTTGTGTTTTTCTCTCAGTCAGGTTTGGTTTATATGAATAGTTTCACTCAACAATGTGGGCCTGAATATAATAAACTCAAGATAACAGATTACAGAAATTTGCAAATGTGGACTTTATCTGCCAGGCTGGAATTTAGGTTTCTGCTCTGATATCTAAATCCCCATTTTACAGATTTCAACTCTTAGTTGTGTGAACAGTCAAAATCATCAGACCAAATGCCACTCATTTGCTGTCATTTTGAGTTTTGCTCTCTCACAGCACTGAAAGATGGCATCAAATTATGATGGTAATAAAGCCAATCTAAGATAATGAGTACACAGAGTCCTTATGGCTGCCAGCATGGATGTACAGGTTTTGAGCATATTAAGAGTGTGCTGACTGATTGATGAGGTGTGCACAGCCTTACATAATCACAGATCTGTCACTGCACCTGGTAGGGAGTCATCCCACCAGCATGGTTTTATTACGTTACTTTTTATCTATTAAATACAAGTCTCTACAAGGTGGAAATGGATTGTAAACCTCATTTTCACCTTACACTACTGTCTGTTAGACCGACACTTTTAAGACCTTGCCGTTTCACTTCTAATCCAAACCAGCAGGTTTTACATGGTTCTCCTTTGGCTTTATACAATACCCACTCTTAAAATGTATGTTCTACTTACTTTTCATTTGTTTTGGGAAATTGATGCTGTTGGATGAATTGCATTTTGATAATCACTACAATATTAACATGACAATAATCACATTGCCTAAACAGCTATAAAATAAGAATGTCCTTTTATGTACACTCGGCAGCTAAAAATTAGACCATGTTTTTTTAAAAGCATGCAAAGGCACAGAAAAAAAGATTATTTTGTGTGATCAGACCAAAACTTCACCTACTAGTATGCAGAGTTAGAACAAGATGTGGATTCAAATTCATTCAGTTTTTCAAGGAAACGTTTTTTTTTTTAGGATTTTCAAACTCTGCTGCAGCACTTTCCTGCACCACAGCAACAGATTAATCAAAGAGTGTAGAAGACTCTATTGCGGATTTTGAGTGTTTTTAATGGACTAGCCAATTTTCATTATTAGAATGAAAACCTGTAAACCACTTGATTTGGCTTCACGATCAATTATCATTGGGTTTTGTCAGATTTGGGCCTTTCTAATGACATATTCTTTTAAGTGAATGTAGTGGAGACTTGTCCAACAAATGCTAGGATGTTGATGTTGTGAGGAAAACAAGATGCCTATCTGATCTGATTAGGGTTACATAAGGCAGGAAACGGAAAGCAGATCACAATGCTTGGTGATTACGAGAAATTTGCATGCACCGCATTCTTTTTGCTGGATGATTCTCTACAAGGTGACAAAAACATTAAAGCTTCAAATGAAAAAGTGTAACAGAAAAAAAGAGAGGATAAAAAGTTTTATGTAACTCAGATTCTGTGTACCTTTTTTTATTACGATCTTCCCTTTTGTATGATAAAGCACAATTTATCTTTCTTTGTCATTGCAGCTGACTGATGGGGGCAAGGCAGCCAAAGCCAAGATGAGTGTTGGAGACATCATCCTGTCTATTAATGGCATTTCTACAGAAAGCATGAACCACCTGGAGGCCCAGAACAAGATTAAGGCCTGCACAGACAATCTAAGCCTCACTCTGCAGAGGTAACAGCTCTGCACATGCACCCAAAGTGCACACGCATACACTAACACGCTGTCTGCAACATAATCTATGGATATCAGTATAATGCATGTAACACTGGCCAGGTCCTTGTGGCGATTTTAAAGCCCCATTGGAGTCACTTTTCATATTATTTTCCTCTTCACATATTTTCTTCCCCCCGGAGTTTATTTAATACGTGCATTGAAGCTTGTTTTAAGAATTTGTACAAAGCCAAAGGATTGTTTGAACTCAAAGGCAGAACATAGACTTAGGGCAAAAATTTGTAGAGGATTAACTTGAGGTTACGAAAGAAGACATTTTTGTTTGCCAGGAAAACCAGAGTGCTAGGTCCTTAGACCTAGCAGTCTAAGGAGAGAGCAGGTGACAGTGGATGAATTAAGAAAGGGCAGGCAGTTACTGACAATCAAGTAAAACTGGCATGTGGGGGGCTCGAGTAGGTAAAGGAAAGCAGATGGTAGATGAAGCACTGCTTGTTAAATCTTGGCAGCAGTAAGCTAGCTAATGGTATCGGGATGAGGTGCACAACTTGACACACAGGCCCCTTATGTTGTATCACATTTACAGAGAAATGAGCAAAAACTTTAAAAAATACAAGAAAAAGAAAATCATAGAGAGGCATGGAAATAACCCAGATCAATTTCCTGAATCAGGACATTTTAATAATAACAGGGAGCCAAGTTGCCATATTTGTTTAATTTGTGCTTTCTTAAATGAACAATTTCATGATTAGAAGTGATCAAGCCATGTTGCTCATTTATAACAGATAATTTTCTTCCACAGCACTTGCCATTTAACTCTTTTTGGGAGTTTGTAAATCTTATATAGACAGAAGAAAGGCTGTTTCCTGCATCGTAGCATCGGTTTAAGTATCCTATAATCTGTGTCATAATTATAGTAAACTGTAATAACATATTTTGATACATTTATGGAATAGTACTTTTTAAGACAGTAATGGTAATCTTCCGTTTAGCCTCACATCATAGACTTTAATAAACATTGCTAATGCATATCAACTTATCAGTTGAGTTCCATTTAAACTTCGGTCCAGTTTGAGGTAATGATGACATTTGATCATCAGGAACATGTCAAGAAGTGAAAATCTAAGAATATTTTTAATGCCACTTTATTACATATGAAGGATATATACTAAACACAGAAGACATGAAGCACTATCTTAATTCTAGGTTATTACGGAGGAGCTCTTAACTAATGGTCTCCACATGTTCCCCTTTCTGGTATAGTGTATGGTGTCTGTAGAAGACATTGACATTTGTATCTGATCATACTGCCCCTCTGTTACTCTCATTAGGCAAAAGTATAATATTCTGAGGCCTTTAAGGTTATTTTACCCAAGTGAAATATTAAGAACACTTTGAGTGAAAGCTTTCAAACCCTCTGCTCTGTAATATTCATCTCAAAGAACAGAAAATAATCGGAAAGCCATGTGCAGTTACCATTATATTTTCAGCTAAAGAAAGCATCACATTACCTAGGTAGGAGCACTGGGTGATAAAATGGGAAAAAATGTGGGATTAAAAAAAAAGAAATAAATATAAAGAAAGCATCACATTGAAAATTATTAAAAAAAACTTTGATTTTTGATAAATAAAACAAAAGAAAAACATTAGATTATATCTGAATATATCATGTACAATGCACTTATGCTTCACACAGGAGAGATTTTAAATAGAAAATCCAAAGCAGTAATAAAAAAGTATATATTTGAAGTAAAATTAACACAACAATATATGAAATAGATTACAAAAGCAAACAAATGTGTCAATGAAAAAAGATGCAAAGGTTTTATCAAGAGTAAATAACAGTAATCAACGGATGAGCAACTGTAATGTTGATGACAATATGTTCATTGGTTTTTCTAATTCTGGTCTGACCTGACTGAACTGTTACGGTTACCATATTTTCGACCAGTGAGAAGCAGCTTTAGTGTCAGACACAGACAAATGGAGGCAAAGCACGCACACTTCTAGAGCTGTAAAACATGTTGACAGCAAAACTCAAAGTCTGGTTTGCTAGTCCTGTCATTCCATCACCACATCAAAGGAGAAAGGAGTCTCTGCGCTTTAATCGTGGGAAAACCGTCTGAAAATAGTCCTGTCCTACAGCTGTATATAATCTGGTGTGGGTAATGGATGCACAGTGAAACATCAAACATTTTGGTCTCATAATACGTGTAAACTATAGCTAAAAAATTACCCACCAAACAACAAAGGTATTCTCTTTGCAAATAGTGTATGATTGTAGACTGCTTTGTTTATGGCTTCATTTTTAGAGGCTGGTTTGTGGTGTGTTTGTTTTGTTTATCTTATTTCATGATGCATAGAGTATTGAAACACGATACAAAGTGTCTGCAAAGTTTGTGGCACACTTTGTTTATTATTTTGAGTTGAGAAAAAAAATCATTTAGTAATTTATTTGTTGGAAAACATGATTTGTTTTGATAAAGAAATTGTTAAAAGAGAAAAGATGTTGAAAGAAAAAAATATATATAACCAGGAAAAAGGTACTAAGATTTCTTATGCTGTTGTTTTCTGAAATACCCCACACTCAGCATTAAGAAGGAAACATAAGTACAAACCTGAAAGCATTTCCTCCACCAAGTACCACTTTTTCCCATCCTTGTCCCCAGGTTTGATTTATGGCTTTGATGAACCCTGATGACACTGCCCACGTCATAACAACATTATAAGAGTTCTGTAAGATGATTTATGGGAGTACAGTTTTGTCCCATTATGTCACTTTATCATAGTTTACATTCTTTAAGTAGTCCCTTAAAAAGACACTTGAAGATCCAAACCATCTGGATGACGAGTGTGAAAACATGCAACTGAGACGAAGCACTGTCCTGCTCTACATTTATTGTGACTGATTATGTTTAAATGAGTTTTCTCTCTCAGACATGTTCTGTGATATGCAGATACACTGCAGATATTGGGCTAAAAAAGATAATACCTATTAGTTCTGCTTACTTTAAACAACAACACAGATAGTTTACGATTTATTTTTCGAAACTTAGAAAAAAGGCATCCAGTTCAGAATTTGTTATTAAAGCACAATATTTTTGCACATTGTCTACACAATGAAAGCTCACGTGCAAATACACTTGATTAATTTTCCAGTGTGCAGGTAAGGACAAACATGTTTTCAAAAGAGAGGAAATGGACTGTGGAAGTGCCCCCCTTATCCTGTCATTCCACTTTACAGTAAATCCTAACAGATAGCATGTTGAGTCTGAATTAGCAAAGCTGCTCTGTGGTGTTTTGTGACAGATGGAGAAAAAAATATCAAAATGTTGTATTAGGATTTAGAATATAGTTTTTTACAAGAATACTTCTCAGGTTGAGCCTTTGCAGTTGTTTTTATGAACAGAGCAGACTGGTTTAATAAAAGCCTCAATTTGAGAGTTTCTGTTTGTTAAAATGCGTGCACTGTTGCTATGAGCTGTATAGTTAAGTTGATTTTATGAAAGCTTTTTGGTCTAATATCATGGAAATGTTGTTGCTGAGCTGCTAACTGCCATAAGGAGCTTGTGGGAAGCAGCCTTAGGAAACCACTGTAATTGATGTTTATTCATGTGCATTAAGATATGTAGCAGAGTGCCATGAAACACCACGTCCAAGAGGTTGTGGGTGCCTCCGGTTCCAAAAACCTCAAAGATGATCCAGTCAATTTTTCTTTTCTGTTTTTATTTATTTATTTAGATTTTTATGAAGTTCACGGAAGGTGTGAGGTACTAATATGTTTAGTTACAGATGGTATGTCTTGAATGTGTTTTCCCTCTTTCGTAAGCTCAAAAGAAATCACTACATGATAAATGGAAAAGGCATTCATCAATATGTCACAGTTTAAATTTCACTGTTGTATATTTATATCTCCTTTGATTGCATAACTTAATATTTGTTTTACTAAATCTAAAACCTTCAACTGCTAGGGTGCTCTGGATTCAATCTGCAGACATGTTCATATATAACCACAGCAACTCTTCACCCAACAAGCTATGGCTACACAGGGTGAAGTAGAGGACAATCCAATAGAGCCCAGAGCCCCCACTCAATCATGGCTGCCTTAGCCAGATGTGGTGTGGTGGTCGGAAGAATAAGTAAAAAAGGATGGGGGGCTTTTTAAATGACTTGGACTTGTGTTTGAGAGATGCATAAACTACTGGGCTGCTAAATGTGTTTAAATTCAAACCTGAAATTCTTGTTTTGCACTTTCAATTCCCTTTTTATTAATCGATTTTCTAGCAAAGCTCACATGACAAGAGTTATCATGCCCACAGTGAAGAGCTGCTGCACTATTCAGAGAGAGGCACATGGAAATTGATGGCATGGTTGCCTTCTGTCAGTAGAACGCATGTGACTGCTGATATGGACTAGCACACAGGGGTGATGCTTGACGTGCAAACACAAACTGCAAACATGCACACAGCGTCATAACTGCGTCGGTGAAGTATCCAGGCAACTGACAGCAGCAGCGTTCTGGTAACAAACTGATTAGCGTTTACTTTGGTGTAGCATAGCACTTTTCTGTTTATTATTAGCTCTGCTGCAGTTGTAAAACTTTAACTGTGCCTTTTAAAACCTTCTGTTCGGATTTATTTTTCCAACGAAATGCCATTGTCAGCTCTACTTTCCCCTACAGTTTTCTCAGAGAAACGACAGACATATCTATTGGGTTTTTTTTGTTGTTGTTTTTTTTTCCCTCGATTACAATTTTTTCCAATTGCTCACACACTAAACTTTTAATTTTCACACAGTTAACAAAGTCTACACACAGTAAGCAAAACCACTGTTCAGATTTGCCTAATATTAGGCATAGACTCTGCTTCACAGTTTTTTGCAAAATATTACACACAATGCTTTACACACACCTTCCCATCTTGCACACATATAAGGATTGTGAAGTTACTTCCTGGTCAATCCAAAGGGCTGGCTTGCCAACGAACAAACAATTGAACAAATTGCATAGTCCCATCCCCCAGGTGTAAAAACACACAGGTGATTACAGTTTTTTTCAATCGCTAACAAGCGCTTACCCATACTACAGATACTTTTTCTAAACTCTTAACACATATTCCCACCTACAAAACACAATTGGCCAAATGGATCGTTTTTCTTCTCAAAAACACATTTTCTTGAATATATACCAACTCTTCATTTCAAAATAGAACATATCTTTCTCTGCACACACTACCTTTACCAAAACACTGGAAA
>JAPMNP010710529.1:0-10056 GCA_029874935.1 Atherina boyeri
TTCAAAGACACTTTTTGAAAGTGTGCATGCACAGAAAGCGGAAACTATCCTAGGAAAGAGCACGTACGACAGTATTCTTAAAATTATCCAGAATGATTGACAATTAGGAGGACCAATCGTTTTGATGATCCACCCGGAAATAAAACATCCTCCGCCACTCCTTTAAGATGTGGGTCTAACCAGTCTGTTTACTGAGTGTGGAATGAATCAGGGCGGGTCTCTGGATGAATTTAGAAAAAGACTAAAAAAGGTTTGTATTGCCGTTCTCTCGTTACTGATGTAATGGGACTACGTGTGCATGTATTTATATGACTAAAATGATCAAATAACACTGTCATTTATTATATAAGTCTTATCATATAACAAATGATATAATATCATTATAATATCATATCTTATAATATTTTTTCAATACAAAGAAATATATGTAAAAAGAAGGATAAAGATGAAACCTCTTCCCACATACCCAATATAAACAGGAGCCAAACCAGTAACACTGTGGTACCCAGTTCCACTCAACTAGAATTTTAATGCAGTGACATTTCAATCTAATATCATTTAGTTTTGAGGCAAGTTGGCCACACATTTTATGATCTTATCTCGGACAAACACAAACTGTGAGGAAGAAAAAGTAGTTTGTTTAACAAGAGACTTTTACAGGCTTTGGACTTTAGTGGTTATTACGAGGTGTGTCACAATATACGATTAAAACGCTCCATCACACGGAGACTCTTCCCTCTCTCTTCTGGTCTCTGTGTCTCCTCTGTCTAAAGCCTTTCCATCTTTCTCAGTTTCCCCATGTGCAGGCTGTAAATAGAATCTGTCACCATGATCAGCTGAGAAATTAAATGTACCCACTCTGGCCTCAGTTTGCCTCTTGCCTGGCAGAAAAAATGGCATGTATCTACGTTGGCTGGAGAGCCATCAGAAATCCGTCATATGAGGCATTGTATTCCAGGCACCATGCCTGTCTTGGCTGAGTTTCTCCTCTTCATTTGTTTTCTCTTTGTCTGCTGCTGTGCATTTAAATGTACAAAGTAATTTTAATGAAGTTCAAATGTAATTTTCTAGTCATTGCCACTTTTTAAATTAAGGATTAAAATACAGAATGTTATCAACTTAACATTTGAATGCTCCAATGTTTTACAAATCTTTTTTTAACCATGTCCACCGTCTTATTTTAGCGTGTTAGCATTTCACCACATGCTAATGACTGTGCAGTGTGTTATGGAGTAAAGGATGTATCATTATCACAAAGCTGATGGTCTGCCATGAGGTGGAACACTTAAGGTGATTTAGTGTATTGGAAGTACATAAAGGGATTGGGATGTAATTGCCCGAAGGTGTAATTTCCTTTAAAACTATATGCATGAGTTTTCTGGTTAGTTATATTTCTACCACAAATGAACCACAAACTCAACCACTTGCAAAACCAGTGGGCTTCATCTTATTATCTCATGGGGTCAGCTGTGTTCTATCTTTATATTAGCAAGTGTAAGATATTTACACAAACTTGAAAATGTGATACCTTGAAGGTATGGCGGATGATTTTCCCGAAAGAACCGCCTTCTCCACTTTTTGAAAAAAAAAAAAATCTGCATGTGCAACACTCCCTGCCCCTCACAGGGAATACCTCAGTTATCCTCGCACACGCACTGTTTACACATTGCTGTTGGTAACGGGGGAGGAGGGTCTGGGACGCAAAGATACGACGGTTGCTCGGATGCAAAATACAAAATAAATGAACAAATCTTCTCTGGAAAGTTACAATCAAGACATGGATAACTTCTAGCAGTAATCTGAAATGCATTTCTCCAAACGGCATGCTGAACTTTAGCGAACCTGTCGGGTAGAAACGTCTGAGGCATCAGTGGGGAGTCCAACTTGAGCTTTCAGCGAATGACATTGTTGGAAAGAATCTCCAAAAAAAAAGAAACTCTGGTCTTCTTTCTCTCTTCTGAGGCCTTCCTCTTGCTCTCATACAATTCAAAGACACGTTTTCTCTGCAGACTCTGAGCCGTTTTCAAATGACCCGGTGAGAACCGGAGATAGAATGGATGAAGGTGTGGCGCACTACACAAACACCTCAAAGTGCACATGCGCAGAAAGCGCACATATAACGGTAAGAATATCACCAGAATGATTGACAATTAGGAGGACCAATAGTTTAGATGATCCATCCAGAAGAAAAAAAATCCTCCACCATACCTTTAAGACTGATTGGAAACTGTTTTAAAATTGCAAAAATGTAAAGCAGGCAACTGGGCTTCTGTTTCTTGGTTCTTGATGATGTCTTTCCTCTTATATAAAAACATGTTTTCAGCTCTAACTAGTTGGTGGGGAGTTTTAGCTTATAGGCATTAAATGATTATTCCCATGTTAAGGCGGGCTAAGGTCACATGGTGCCACTGACCCACCCAATCTGTTGGTCATTGAAGTTATAATCACCTGTGTATTGTTTACCTGCTGGGCCATAACCATTCTGGGCACATCCAAGTGTGTGATTGGTTGAAAAACCTCCTAGGGGGTCAAGACTGCTTTGGACGTGCTGGGAAGGTGATATTTGAGGCTACTTAATCTGTTAAAAGACAGTTTTCCAGTTAAACACATATTGATTCCTTGATATCTTTCTCAAACCATCCGTTTTCTTTGTCTAAAATGTGGTCATCACTGTCCTAGAAACAGCATCCTTGATATGCAAATGGTTCAGAAACTGTAGAGAGGGCTCTCCTTGTGCCATAGGTTTATGGAGTGTTTTTTGGTTAGATCACTGCACTGTGTTCACAGCACCAATCAGCTTGTGTTTTGGTGTTTTGTCCTTTGGGTGAACCAGCTCCTGTCTGAAGCTGCCGTTTATTTTCTCAGATAGTTCTGCCACGCATGTAATGTATCTATTTTTACACCTGTTCTTCTGTCTTCTCTGCTTGCGTTATTTATTTTAGATTATTTGATTCCTGTTTTGCTTAAAGCCCAGTTGGGATAGACATAGGTCTGAAGTGCTTTCTTGATGTATTTTTGCTCCTTGAGTTTACCCTTCATCCTCACAGAGACATTTTCAGTCTGATGGTGAAAGATTCTGATGGTCAGTTTGTGTTCCGGTGGGTGGCATGAGTCCAAAAGTAGATATTAGTCTGTGTGTGTTTCCAGTTAACTTCAGTGCTGAGGCTTCCATCCTCCTTAAAGGACAAGTTCGGTATTTTACACTTAAAGCCCTGTTTACAGATTGTTTATGATGAAATAGAACAATTTTGGTTAAAATGTTACGGTTTCTACCACAGAAACCGTAAAAGTTCGTTCCAACAGCATGTGTCCAAATTTTAATCAAAATCTTTCCATTTCACTTTCATTACCAACCCCACCCTGGGGTTTCTGTGTGGAGTTTGCATGTTCTCCCCGTGTTCCCTTGGGTAGCTAATCTAAACTACTCTCACAAACACATGCACCAGTCCTGGGCTGTACACTGCCTCCCCCTGGCCGGCCGGGGCTCCCGAGGGGGTGGGGATGATCTGGCTGGAATAATGTGATCCTTCCACACATTACATCCAGCTGGGGAAACCCTGCCCTGTCAGGTGAAAAGAAGGTTTGCTCACTCCTCAAGTTAAGAAGGAGGCTTGAGCTCAGTGCAGGGCCCTCCCGGGGTCGGCAGAGGGAGAACAATCCCCAGGACTGTACTTAGGTAGGAGCACTGTGTGAAAAAAAGAGGAAAAAACGTGGGATTAAAAAAAAAAAACTTTTCATTTCATCATAAACAATCTGAAAACAGGGCTTTGAGTGCAAAATACCGAACTAGTCCTTTAATGTGAACTTCACAATCCAAAAAAAAGCATCTTGTTGTCTTTAGCATCCTTCCTTTTGAACTTGATGTTGCTGTCCTGAGTTAATGTGTTCCATGAATGCTTCAAGCTATGGTCCTACATTTAAGCTTAGTTTTTGTGAAATAAATTATGGTATGGTGTATTCTTCAGATATAAGTACCTGATTATGTCTGTCCTTTGAACTGTAAGAAGATTTAATTTCAGACGGTAAAGTTAAACTTACTTTTGCACTATGCTTGGCCAATGAACCATTTAGAGCTCGATGCCATATCCACATTTAGAGATGAATTAAGTTTTCTCAGTTACAAAAGTTCCATCATTAGTTAGACATCACTTATATTTCCCACAAGACTCTCACATTTTGATCTTTGATAACAGACACAGAAGATGCGTGCCAAATGAGAGTTCAGAATAAAGAAAAACACGTCCACGGTCCAACACTTTCAACTTTCTTTTTCCCATCCATCATATAAATTTACAAGATTAAACTACTCTGAAAATTTATGTAGCAGTTTCAACCCCACCCTGATGGTGGTATTTCTGTTATCGCTGGCTGAGCTTCTATCTTTTAGCACTCTTACTGTAAGACTCTCTGGAGTATTTCCACTTTGATGTTTGCTTGCTTAATTGACACGCTTGGAATGGTGAAAAATAAATAAATACATGAGGAAAATGTCATGGACTAGATAACTCAGAAACGCCTGCCTCGGCCTGAGAGATTAAAGATAATCTTGACTTGAAAAGCTGGAATTTTATATTTGACCCAAATGTGTCTAAAAGCAAGTGGCTTCGGGTGGGGCCACAGACATCACTTATCAGAACATGGGAGGATTTTTAATGTGGTCACACAACTCACTTTAGCATAATGAGACTATAAATGTAGCTTTGCTGCTTTTCTAGCAACATCTGTCACTACATCCGGAAAAAAAAGGTCTTATCTCCTGTCACAACCTTATCAACAGGTTTGCAGATGTATCACTTGCATCAGTGATAGTTGAAAAATAGCTAACAGAAAAATAAAAGCTTTGATGATCAGATATGTATGGAAAAACAAGAAAAAAAACAGAACAACCAACCTACAGCTTCTGCATGTGAAAGTTAATACCTTATCAAAGCAGACTTAAGATAAAGGTAATAAACACCTTCGGCAACTGTTTGGAAGATATCCTGTTTTTCATCAGTGCCCAGGGAGATGCCTCAGCATCACTTGGCTCACCACATCTCACTCACAATATTCGCTCCAAGGAAGTTGGCAGGAACAAAAGCATTTCTTTCAATCTGTTTTTCAATATGAAGCGTTTTGACAGGAAATGTGCTGTGCAGCTCTGAGGCACTGAGTGGAGTGTTAGCCTAAGTGTCAAAGTCATCTTGTTCAGCTTCTATTTAGGCAAGAAGGTCTTGCTGAGATATAACATCTTTTTTACAGTGCAAACTTGGTAGTTTTGGTTTTTAAACAGCTAGTATTCAACAAAAATATAAAAATCACTCAGTGTTTTCATGCAATTGCTGGGTTTGACATTTTTCTCACATTTGTATGGTCATGAGTGGCCCGATTTGATCCAAGGATGTGTATTCCTACTGTTTTCTAGCGGTGGGGGAAAACAATCTATTCACACATGAGTAGCAATTCTTTGTTTACAGATTTTTTAATCTAATTAAAAAACATTTTCAAAAGATTTTCTTTTTTTTGAACATGCAGTCCAGGCTTTGAAAAAAAAGTTTAAGTTCCCTTTAATATGAAGTACATTTAAAATTGTAACAGTTTACTTCAGAAAGTCTATATTTTACCTTCATTATATTGTAAAAGTTTAAGATGTGGGAAGTAGAACATTCAGAAAATCATTTATCTTTTCAATACTATAGTAAATAAAAAAATCTCCAATATTCAAGAATCGCAATTTAACTTTAATCAGCACTTAGAAAAAAAATCACAATATAATTGAATCGGGAGAAAAGCATATTGTCTCAGCCCTCCTGGGATTGGCTTTTTTTTTACCAACAGTATTGATTTTGAATCGAGAATCCATTCTGAATCGAATAGTCACTCCACGAATCGGAATCAAATTGTTAGTGACATCCTTACTTTCCCCTGTCCTTTAGTTTCCTTTGTCTCTGACTCAGCACCACTTCTAAATGACTGCTACAAAACAAGATAAAGGCTTATTGGGTTAACTTTACATTCAACCATGGCTATACACGTCTATAAAGCTAACTTGTGCTTCATGGTTAACTTGTTGTAGAGCACATTATGTTAAACATAATGGATATGACAAAAACCCTGAGCAAGATAAATCAAGTGTACAGAACAGATGAATAGATGGATGGGTAGATAAACCTTTTGACTTTCCATGACAAGCATAGTTTTTCAGAAGTATAGACTGTCCCTGGAGGAAACCAACACAGAGGCTGATTAAAGCACCGTAGATTGAACCTCTTGACCTTAAAAGATTAACATGTAAGCCCACTTACAAGTTTCATTCATGTATTCTCATTTATTCTATACTTGCCCTCAACACTGTTTCACAACACTCGAGTTGCAGCTGAGAGAAAAAGGTGTTCAAGTGGTACTATACTAAGCTCAAGTAAGGCCTTCTAGTGTTTTGCTCAGTTCTTTGTCCGCTTGTTTCTTTGCCTTTACAAAGTGTCCCCTGTGCTCCAGGTCCACTCTCTGCCTGCCAGACTGCCACTGTGCTTCAACCAGATTGTTTCAATCTGCCACGATGACTCTCCCTGCATGCCATTCTGCTCTGCTACTCCCCACCTGCCAGCCACACTTTCCACTGCCGCCTGTACTCTGCTCAGTCTGCTCAGCCTCCAGATATTCTCTGCCCCCAACCTTCTCAGACCAACCAGGCATTTCCACCTACAATGTTTAAAAAATTCCACTTTCAAAAGAGACAATTATTAACTGATTTTATGTATATCTTATTTTATGTATATTTTATGTATATATTTTATCAGTTCCCAGAGTCAGAACCAGACATGGAGAAGCTGCGTTCAGCTTCTATGCTCCACATGTCTGGAACAAACTCCCAGAAAGCCTTAAATCAGCTGAAACACTCAGTTTATTTAAATCCAGGTTTAAGACCCACCTGTTCTCAGCTGCTGCACAATAGTTTTTAATGTCCAAATCTGCACGGCTTCTTTTAAGCTGGAATGACTCTTCTATGTTTCCTTTTTGCTTCTAAATTTTTGTTTTTAAATTTAAATTGTGCTTTTTATTCTTTTACTTTTTAATTCTTCATCTGCACCCCACTGTAATGCTTTTACTGTTTTATATAAAGCACTGAATTGTTTTATGAATTGTGCTATACAAATAAATTTGCCCTGCCTGCCCATATAGATGTTTTTACATTACAAATAAAATTGATCTCATGCAAAGTTCTAAAGGCCGGTTTATACTCGCGTGCGTCGGCGTCAGGTCTGGCCCGCATATATGACGCAGATGGGGTGTGTGTTTATACTCAAGCGTCGGGTAAACGCAGTGTTGCAGTTTTTTTTCTAAATCTGCAGGTCGCAGTAGGGATGGTGTTGGCTGGTACACTCCAGTAAGTGGAGATTTTTTTCGATTGTTAGCTTCAGTTCCAGCAAGCATTCACACATTGACAAATCACAAGGGAGAATTTCCATGTAGCTGTGTTCGCGTAACCCGGATGCACGTCAGGGCCGAAGAGGTGTGCGTCAAGCATCTGCAGATCTACACAAAGCCTACGGCGGTTTGCGACGTGAACGACCTGACGCCAACACCGTGCCAATATAAACCGGCGTAAAGTCACCTTGTAGCAGTTAAGGCCGATTTATACTCGCGCGGCATCTGCGTCCGGTCTGGCCCACGTAGCTGACGCAGATGGCTGTGTGCTTATACTCGAGCGTAAGGTAAAAACGTTGTGCTGCAGCTTCTTTTCCACATCTGCAGGTGCAGTAGGGCTGGTATCCGTCGGTAAACATAGACATACTAGTTTTGCACGATACCATTTTTTGACCCCCGATACCGAGCACTTTCTTTTGTAATTCTAAAGAACGGCATACTCACTTGAATGTAAAATCCTTGCTATCATGGCTTGGTCAGGTACTGCTTAAAAACCTCTACTCCGGGCCGATAGCAATAGCTCGGCTCAGCATGCATTGAACACGTGAGATCACACAGCAGTGTGTCGGGCAAGAGAAAGACACAAGGCGCTGCGTTTGAAGTTTGACATTAGTATCGGTAAATGGAATCGCGTTATATGTTTGTACTCGCCGATACCAATGCCAGCATTTTAGTGTAGTATCGCCCCCCTCCTGATACTAGTATGGGTATCACTGTGACACTGATATATACTAACATATTATATTTATTATGTCTATGCCGGTAAACTCCACAGAGCTGAGTTTTTTCAATGGTTCTGGGAATTATTCACACTCTGGCCAATCAGAAGGGAGTACTTCCATGTAGCTGTGTTCATGTGGCCAGGATGCATGTCAGGTCCGGAGAGGTGCGCGTCGAGCCTGTGCGGGCCTACGAGCATACACCGTATATATAAACTGTATTTTGCGTTTCACATTACGCAAAATACAGTTATAGAAACAATAAAGAGCATTAATGGTTGAAATGAAAAGTTTTCTAATAAAATATGCCAACATGGTTTTGCTTGGCTGATCAATACTTCTGAAAAATTTAAAACCTATTCCGATGATGGAACCAGCTTAGGTTTGAACTTATTTAAATTTACACTATAACTTTGTTGGATTCGTCATGGAGAGTTGTAATGGAAAAATAAATGCATGCTCATCCACAATATAGAGCACAACTGCCTGACAATAAAAGTTAAAAATCTGTAAAATTACCACATTTTAAAGCTACACAACTACAGAGAGAACAGTCAAAACTGCAGGATTGTATGCAGGCATACTGGCCTCAGCAAGGGACTGCCAACTGCGAGAGGATTTGGAACAGCAACGCAAATTCTCAATGCACATTGCGACCACCGTCCAGAGATTTGATATTGTTCGTCGGTCCAAGTCAATCACGCAGGTGGTTGTGTTGGAGCTAGTGGTTCCTTAGGAAGAGTACTTCTAAAAGACTTTTGAGGGAAAGCTTTTTGAGCATGAGGGGTTGATGAGAATATGCACCTGAAATGGAAACTATTCTATGTTGCATTACAATATATGCTGTGATGATTTGCCTTAAAAAATACATATAAACATACATTACATATAAAAAGCATCTTCCCTCCGCCCCTTTCTTGTTTCTGCAGCTTTTACCAATTTCAAATGATCCCTACAGAAATTGCATCATGTATCATCCCTGCTAAAACTTGTTCATAACATGAGTTGATTTCTCCTTTAAAGTCACTGCACAGCACTGTGCTGCAGGGGCAACCTATTCCCTGACTACTAGTGTTGGCTTGTGTTAAATGGGGCCTAAGGGCATTACAAAAAGATTAAATGTGCCCAGTCAGGGCACCTACTCATGTCACATAAAAAAGAACAAGGGCCCCGGCGCGTGACATTTATGAGATAGCTGGCCAAGCAGTGAGTGTTTGGGGATGCTGTTTGCTGTTTGTTGCAGGTGTCTGAAGCTCACCGAGAGTGAAATTGACAGATGGGCAGGTGATTGTTGAATGAACAGGGTGTGGAGCGGGATAATTACAAACAGAAAGGCTACTACAAAAGAGACACATAGAGTATGTGTATATGGTCGCAGTAGAGAAATAATTTGCTCACAGATCGGTGAGGTTTCTTTTTTTGTCCTTTTTGTGTGTGTTCCACTTTATTTATCTATTAATTTATTTATTTTCTGGGAGAAAATTAATGTTTGACAACATATAATTATAGTCCATTTACAGGTCCATTCCACTACATCAAGCTGAAATTATAACTAACTAACTAAACACACACAAAAGACACATGGTGTGTCATACTCAGATGATAATTCAGATCTGACTTTTACTTAAAGGTTGAATGTGGTATATGAACATGATAGCGACATCTACTGTGTTTAGGTTGTAGTTAAAATAAATACAAAGATATTTCCAGCTGCTGGGTTGCCAGATTCGCTGCCGATACTGACGTGACCAGCCGGCACCGTGTCCAGTGATGAATGTATGGTAGAGGAGTTTAACTGAAGCTAACGTTAGCCAAGTTAGCAAGTGAGTTAGCTAACCGATCCAGGAGGAAACTGGCCTTCGTGTGTTTTGATGCCGTGGAAGTTTTCTATGTGGGTCCATCTAGTGTAGCTTCTCCTAAATTTACTCTAGTT